>PGCI01000349.1:0-91433 GCA_002873125.1 Puccinia coronata f. sp. avenae | reverse complement strand
TTGCTTGGATGAGCGACTTGAGCTTTGGAAGGCCTTGCAGCGTTCCAAGTGCCGCCACAGATGTTGTGTACCTGACGAGGTTTTCCCCGAGAGTTGACTCTTGCAAGAGTCGCAGACTGCTTTGGGGGTCTTTAGATCCCTCTTTATCTTTGGTGAAGTGTATCCAAACATCGCTGGTAGTTTTACGCTTCTTGGTAGCTGGAAGTTTGCTAGTAGTTACGTCTGCACTGTCAGCTTTTTTGTGGAGTCAGTGCTGTCATCAATGACTGTTGGAGGTGGGGCTGGCATAGGGCCGGTACTGGTAGATTTAGAAACCATGGTGGATGGATTGCGAACAAAAAATTGGATCCTTTGTTGTACTCAAGAGGACTTGTCAATTTTGATTGAGACTTGAGAGTCGTCAACGTGTCAGGTCAGAATCAAAAACTCTGGACTCCCGGGGCAGCCTGGAGCCTGAAGTCTTGCTCCACTGGCTCCAGTGACAGTCTCCATTGGTCAAGACTTCGCTTTACAGGTTTCCACTCCCAAAAACGACATCCAGTGTCCACTCAGCACTGCCACGACTCCACACTGACACAAGTCAGGCAGCCTATACACATGACACAAGCGTCAGTAATCATGGCTCATTTGTCTCAGAATCCAGATTCCAAGGAATTCCGAGCCCCATGAGTTGCGCTAATGCATCCAAAACCACCTTCTGGAAATACCACTCTCAGATGGGCCGACCCATGGGTAGCCCACAATTGCTGAAGGGCAACCCGACCCACCATGGGCCACCCAGTGGACCGACCCAGATGGGTCAAAAAACCCTGCCACCCTGACCCGACCTGCCCCAGACCCGGGACGGGTCGGGTCCACCCATGGGCCGACCCGACCCATCCTCACCCTGACCTGAACGCCAACCCTGCTGCCACTGGCTACCATGGCTTGGTTGATCCCGATTGCGCTCTGTTGGAGGGACCTTGCCGCCTTTGTTTGAATATAATTTTGACTTGTAATCTGTTTGTCATCCTTTTTCCTCACATTCACCCTCTCTCTCGGCTGCTTATATCCAACTTTTTGCTAGCTCCTTTGTTTTTTTGACTCTACCTCACCCAAAATGATTTGAAAGGTTCAATTTGATCATGAATACATTGGTGTTGTTTCCCCAACCGCTGTTTCAGCGGGAATCATCCCGTTGTGTAGATTAAGCTAGTGTATACACGGTGGGACGATTCCAAGTCTTCGGAATACACCCCTTGGGCGTCCCCGTCCCCTAGGGGTCGCGCGACCAGTTGTGGCGCGCCCGGTGACCACACCGGAGTATTATATGCAATTAGGGCGACCCTGAACTCGTCAAGAGGGCGACGCCGGACCCATTGGCTCCCCCCCTGGTGGCCCTACTGAGGACTTCATTAAGTCAGGCTCTTGCTGCCTCGCATCTTTTGGAAGCGCCACCATCTGTGCCCTACCCCTTGACAAAGCGGCAAAACAAGCAGCTCGCACCGGATTTCATCTTTTCCGAAACACTATTCATTTAACTACTTAGCACGGAGAACATTGATAAAATGACAAAATGAACTGTAACCATCTGATGGTAGTATGTCAGGATGATCGTGGACAGATTGAGTCAATTACGAGTTTTTAGGGTTTCTCAAAGTTTCTATTAGAGAAACAATATCAGGTGTGTTCAGAGATTCTATAGCCAAACTACGTGAATGAGAAATGTCAATTGACTGATCAAGGAAGTCTTGTTGAGTTATTATATGATTGCCTCTGTAATATGACACCCTGAAGGTACACCTTTTTTTCTTCCTTAGTAAGGGCAAGGAACGCGAGTCTACCACGATTTCTATTGGCTCGGTCTATGAAATCAAGAGCGGCGCAATTTGGGCTCAGTTCAACATGCATATCTAAATATATACACTGCATACATGATCGTACATTCTCAAGAGTTAGACAAACACGACTCACTAGGTGAAATATATATCGATCTTGAAGATGTTCCGTAACACCTGTAATAACGGCTTTTGGATACTGACCGTAGGATACGCCTTCAGCCAGTTGTCTGTGTCCTTCAGGTGTGCGGGTGAGGTAGTCTTCGTGCGATCAACAACCGATTGCTCCATATACGATCCAGAAATGATGGAATCCAATTTTTGCGTTTCCTTCTTCAGCTTGGGCAAAATCTGCTCCCAAGTCACCTCGGTTGTTTCTAACTCCCCCAACTGACAACCCAAACAAACCTCTCATAGTTTCAGTCTCTATTCCGTTTTTTTTTTGTTTCCTCTGTTGACTTACTTTTGCCGTTTTGAACTCCTTTTGGAATGCAGTCAAAAAGAAGGAGCGTGGCACTACCATCCGGACATCATCACAAAATTTGACGCAAAAGAGTTCTTCGGTTTGTGTTCTGGCTTGTCTTCTTGAGGATCCTTCGTATTTAACAAGACGAGCAGGCCAGTAGTTTGTTTCCCATGCCCTGGTTTTGCAAAGGACCGGTTCACCTGGAACTACAAGCGATTCTCCTGGAGTGCGAATGCTGATCTGATTCGGAATTGATATCTCAGAAAAGGTGTCTAATGTTGCTGCGGAAGATTGAAACCGAATTTGTTCATTCGTCCAAGGATCATGGGATAGGTCCATCACGGCAGAAAGGTTTGGTAATGTACATGCCCAAGATGGCGTCTCATTTGAACTGGATAGTTCTGAAGGCAGGATATATGTGTGATCTGCACTGGATAATACTGAATGCGAGGAACAAGGTGTCTGATCTGTACGGGCTAATGATGTATGGATTGAAGTTTCCACATCAAACCTAGAAGTCAAAGACATTTTGGGCTATTGACAATTCCAGGGATTCGTGGGATGGAAGTTAATCATACACCGATTCAAGAGAATAGCTAGTTTTGATGGAGTGGCCTTTTGTAAGTCTATTATCACTTCGAGAAACACAGGTAAGATTCTCTGTGGTATGCCTTTGAATGAAAAGGGTTCTTAACGTCAATCATTAGGTACTCTCTCGTCCAAACAGGTCACATTCTCTGTTGTATTCCTATGAGTAAAACAGTTTTTTAAATCAATTGAACATTGATTTAGCCGTGGTTTCCCTTTGAACAAAAGCTGCCTTGCAGACTTGTGTGTATCTCTGTGTCAACTGTTTCAAACTTGATGCTTCGCTAGCTATGGGGCTCAATATTGATCTCTTCTTCTGGGGGCCAGCGAATGATCGAGACTTGGGGTCATGGTCATAAACTAAGTCGGGATTAATTTCAATGCACACTGCCTTGATGCTGATTTGGTACATCTCTGGAAATAATGGGTAAGATTCTCTGTGGTATGCCTTTGAATGAAAAGAGTTGGAAATAACGGGTAAGATTCTCTGTGGTATGCCTTTGAATGAAAAGAGTTCTTAACGTCAATCATCAGGTACTCTCTGGTCCCAACAGGTAACATTCTCTGTTGTATTCCTTCCAGTTGAACAGTTTTTAACGTTGCATCTGCATCTGCAGCATAACTGGATCAATGGCCATGTTTGAACTAGAGCCTGTACCCGCAGAAAGTTGGGTTCAGATACATGTAGGCAATGGACTTAACCCGGCCTGTTCTGTGTTTTTTTATTATACTCAAAACGGTTGCCTGCATGGAGCTCTGCACCGGCTTGCCGCGGTCTAGTACAAACAAGCCCAAGCTGCAGATGCAGAAGCGTTTTAATGTTGAGAACCGTTTGTATTCAAAACACTGCAATTTGGCCCAATCATGGTTGGCAACTTGGCCTTCAGAAGATAGACTCAACTTAGCCCGGCTCTGTCCACAGAATTCTCAAGGAGTCCTGCTCTGTGATTTTTTGGTACTAGTCAATCTCAAGGCGTCCTATTCAGCAATTTTTTCTTGGTACTCCAAACTGATCTTACATCCCAGTTATCCGACATCATACCCAATGGAAAAGCTTCAAAAATCATTGGAAGACCAAGAGGTGAGTAATCCAATTTAATCAGCGCTAGAAAGTGCCACTCTTCATCAAAACCACTTCCCTAAATATCTTTGAAAATGAAATCTTTAGGTCAAGGTCGAAGCTGGATTCCTGCAGTTGTATCGCTGGCAGGAGGTCGATCGCACTGAGCGTGAAAAATTGAAAGCTTCATTGTTGGACAAGGTGGTGAGTTATCAGGTGATGTCGATACAGTCCTGAATGTTACGCGCATAGAAATAAAACCAGCTGATTGCATTATGACTTTGAGCGTTTTTAGGACGTGGCAATCTTTAAAGAATTAAGTGAAGCTCAAAAGGAGTGCTCCAACCAGGCACGTAAGGTCAACTATCTTGCTGATTTTGGATCTGAATTGACAAGCCCAACTTTACTTATGTAGCTGGACGATTTAGTTATTCAACATGGCCTTGTCCAGGCACCAACTCAACGAATACAGGAAGAATTGCAGCACAAGGTATGTATGTTTTTATCCTCACTGGATTCATGCCGTATTGAAAGTGGTATTGCAGATTCAATCACTTCGTGAAGATGTCAATGCCATGAAGTTGAATGCAGCCGTGGAGACCCAAGTGAACCGTGAATCGCCTCCGGAAATCTTCCGTAACCCGCAGTTTTGCCAAGAGTTGGAGAAGCTGATTCATTTAGAACCCTGCAACACCATCCAACAACTGGAAGAAATCGTTAAAGGAATCAAAGAGGAGCTATATCGGACTGAGACTACCTTGAATTTTTTCAAATGCGAAGAATTTCCCAAGGAAGTGGAATTAGTCAAGTCTGGACTCAACAAGGTAGTGAGCGACTTGAAGGATTTTTTTGGGACCGGGAGGCCCCAGAAGCTTTCTAATGAAGTAAGTTTTGGCAGTTTAGTTTTGTCAATTGAAATATTGTTTGCTGAATTCTTGGCCATCCTTCATTTGAAAAGCTTGATACCATTCAAAACAAGGTAAGTCGTTGGGAAGATACATGATGAGATTTTTGCAATAGATTTTCCTGATAACATATCAATAGATCGACATCCTTTCATCCGAGGTACAAAATTTTAAATCATCAGTAAGTTGATTCTTGTTGAACTTCTCGGTAGTCAAGACTGAGCAAATTCTTTGTAGACCATCAAGGATCAGGAAGACTGGTATTCACAACAGGTACGTATTCCTTATAATCATCCACTCATGTACGCAGCCTTTGAATGATGCTCTATTACGTCCAATTTATAGAAATCTAGAATCGAGGATGCTGTCAAGGTAGCAGTCAATAAGGTCAGTGCCCTGGTACCCAAGGCAAAAGAAGTCGAAATCATGAGTCTAGGAAACCAAAAAAATTGGGTAAGTCGTTTCTTTAACTCTTCATCTACCATACTCAAACCATACCCTTTTTAACAGGACGACCTCGGTCAAAAGTTGGAGGTTTTTACAAAGGATTTATCAGACAACGTGGCAAATCTCAATACTCTGGCGGAAGAAGTGACGTGTTTTTTTTTTTTCAAAATTTCATAAACTAATGTTCTATTTCTAACTTCTAGCTCGTCTGGATCTGACGCCCCGGGGCCTATTTGTGTTTTGATGAAATCAGGTTAAAACAGTCAAATCTATGCTGATCGTTGACAATACGCAGATTGCAGATCTTCAATCACTTGTAGAAAGGTCAACAATCAACAAGGAGAAAGTACGTCCCAATTTCATTGAGATTTCAGTTTGATGAACCACAATCTCATGTGAGCTTACGAATAAACATTGTTCCCAAAGGCATTTGCTGCAGAATACAAGGATTATAGAGATTGGGTTTCACAACAGGTAGGTACTGATCCGTTCATCAATAGACCATCATCAACCTTTTGAGTTTTGTTTTGGTACTAGCATTTTAATCCTTGTGATTTTCATTTGAGATGCAGCAATCTAAAATCGAGGAGACTGTCGAATTAGCAGTCAAGAAGGTTGGCTCTTTGGTGCCCGAGTCGAAAGCTGCTTTGTCAAACCAAGTGAAAGAGGAAACTACGAAATTAGTCAACCAAACAAAATTGGTAAGCCATTTCTCTAGATCTTCACGCAGAAGACTAAGATTATAGGCTTTTCAACAGGATGAGTTCGACCAGAAGCTGGAGGTCATAACAAAGGAGGTATCGAAAAAAATGGAAAATCTTGACTGTTTAGCGGAGGAGGTGAGGTAGCTGTTTGCACGAATTAAAATTGGAGGACTCTCAACTCACACATGAATTGGGCTTGATATCTTATTTGTAAACTCAGGTTGAAAATGTCAAAATCATACTTTTACAGGACAGGAAAGGATTTGAGGATCTTCAAGCGCAAGTGGCCAACTCAACACGTCGCGAGGAGAAAGTATGTATGATGTACTTGCTTTGAGTGCAATGGGCTATAATCTTACGCCAAACTTATTATCACTTTCTCCTTAACAAAGTATGCTGCCGACTTAGATCATCAAATGGCTTCGATTCAAAGCAGAATAAATTCCTCCCTCAAAGTAGAGGTTTGGCGCATTTCCACCTGCGCATTCAATAAATTTACTCCAAATCTCCTGTTGATGATTTTGTGTACCTTTTGCTCTCTTTATCCAGCTCGCCCATTTTAAGGATGCCCTAGAACTTGAAAGTCCAGTGCTCAAGCAGCAAGTGGAATTGATTCGGAGTGATATGAGTTCCAGGTTTGAAGTCGAAGTAAGCCTATCTAAAAATTCGTCCAGCACAGTTCTTCAAGTTGTCCAATTAATTTATACTTTTGGTCCTTGTCAACCAGGTACAGCGTATGAAGGATGAAATTGGGGCAATCGTTTCAGAAGAATTTCGAAAATCACAGGTTAGGCTTGGGAAAGTCCCTGAGAGACAGTCTGACATTGATCCATCTCTGCAACGAAATGCGCAGCAGCAAGGTAATTTTTATGGAAACGTCAGTATTTTCTCATCTGGCTTGAATATTGCATAGTCTCAAATCTGACCAAAGGTATATTTTGTTTGATTGCCAGGCCGGCGAAGACTCTTCAAAAGTAGATGCAATGGTTATCTCGGATGATGATCAAGAAACCACCCGGTTCCAGAAATCCAACCATCGGGCACGATCCCCCTCTTCAAGTCCTTTACCAAGACCAAATCACACAAAAAACTGTCCCTGTGCCAGTACCTCACACAATCCCTATCTGCGCAATCTTTATTTCCATCCAGCGAACCATCACTCTTCACAAAACACGCAGACTTCTTCCCCCTCGTATAGAAAAGGAAAGTATTTTAATCCTGGAAGGGCCAGAAAATATGTGGGAGGACTTAAAGCTTCGAGCGTGAGGAAAGATCGGTCGCAAATGGATGCAAGACATAAAGATGAAGACCAGGCTTTGGTAAGTACTCCGTCGGTAAATAAAGCCACATTGAATTAATTATTGGTCAAATCATTTTACAGTCGCTTGCATTGCAACGTCACATCAGAATTCTCACCTCTACCAAGCGAGATAAGAGCGACTGTCTTCGATTAGCCACTGAGGAAGATCTAGAAAACCTTCCAAACCTTGATTGGAAATTTTGTCATCTTCCTCTTCCTACCAATGCCCCGTACCTCCTAACCCTGGATCAGGTTTCCCTTAACTTTTCAGATGATGAGGATGTTCGACATGCATTTGCGAAGTATTGTGAACAGAAAGCATGCCAGTATGGACTTCCATTTGTGGCATTGGCCATTGAGGATAGCGAAATGGCTTGCGATTGGAACAGCAGGACCAAAATGTTTCTTTTGGATACACTCTTAGATGCACTCCGATATGGCGAATACCCCGAGTGTTTTTCTGCCTTTTCCTCCAACTCTGACTCAACCCGAATTGAAAAGCTGCTTGATTCCCATCTCAAGTATCAGCTAGAGGTGATAGAACGATCCAGGAAAGACGAGGCATTTTTTGACTCATCAAGAAAAAGTGATCGCAGAACAACAAGACGTCTTCGAGTAAGTTTTCTGTCTGCCTTTGTTCTTGCTTATTATGATTGCTCCTTCAAGATGAAGATGCCATTTATTCCCAATGTTATTTTTTCTTCAGCTTGCTGGACGCCGACTGGAAACTTGTCAAGCGGTTCAGGGACTATCAAACTATGCGAAGCTCTTTGAAGATGACAGGCTTTGCTCTTCAGACAAGTCAATGGACGATCCATTGGATGAAGACAAGATTCGGCACACTCCTCCTTGGCGAAGTCAATTGGCAACATTGCTGGTGAACCGTGTCGACAGTGCGTATAAAGAATTAAGAAGAAGTGAGTACCCCAAGCGGTCTGGACGAAAGCCATCCAAAAGAATCGCCCCTTCAAACCCAGTAGTGTCAGACTCAACCTGTTGGCCCATCGAGTTGCCAGACAATTGCTACTCCCAATCATGGCTAAAAGAATTGGAGCCGCAACACAAGATTACTTTGAAAGCTTGGGAGCCTATCTTGGGCGGGCTGTCAATATGAAAGACTTGCTGTGTTAATTTCTCTTTTGCGCATCAATTCACTGCTTCCTGATTGTATTATCAATATTTTCATTCTGTGTAAATAGCCTATCAATATTTTCATTCTGTATAAATAGCCTTAAATAGCCTTTTGGACATGTTCCTCTCTTTGCCTCTTGAAAATGATTTTATCCTGCAATAGAGCAGAGGTAGGTAATAAGTTTGTACTTGCATTGATTTCACGTATAAATTTCAACATATTTGCGTTTGATGGTGCTTTAAACCAGTGTTGGTCGGAAAAGACAAAAAAATACAGGTTGCAGTTTGAAAACCCTTGGGGCGACATGAGAGTTATGGCTTATTTTTAGATATGTTGAGAAAGGCTGAAAAAATAATCAGAAGTGACCCAATGCTTGAAGATGGAAAAAAACAGGTTGTTTGAAAACATATTGAGTCTCAATTGATTATACTGGCTTCTGCAGGCAGGCAATACGTCAGGGACGGCAAACCCCCGGGACTGCGCAGCCGCAGGACTAAAGTGCACCACCACAGATTTGTGATCGGCAAGGGTCTCTGACCACCGCACTTACTTGACAGATTTGGCTGTCTCGCTTCTGGCTAACAACTTCATTGGTTAGTGTTTTTTCATTTGTCTATATATCTCTTTTCCAGTTGCAAGTCGAGTACTGATAGTTACAAAAAAACTAAAGGGCTCGTTTTCTTGACTGCAGATATTGACTGTCCATTATGCACAGGTGCGCTCTGCAAAAAAACTGCGACCTGCCTGCGGCCGGTAGGAAGAGAGCGCTAGTGACACTTTTTTTTTGCATGTAGATGTCACTTCCACCCCACGGACGCGGAGAAGTCGATCACAACAACGTACCTGTTGTTGGTGCCATTCGAGCAGCTGGGCGGGATGGGAGAGATGTTCAAGCAAGCGCTAGCGGACGAGGCGGCATTGCTAGACATGGAGTGGGGGGCACTCAAGATGTGCAACACCATGGAGGTTGACACGCCTGACTGTCTCACGTCCGCCGGCATCTCCAACTTCTTGTACGGCTCCGGCTCCGACTTGGTCACAGGCCGCTTGGCCCGAGCTCAGGCGCTACAAAACCCTGGCTGCGTGTACAGCAGAAGAGCGGGCGGGGGTGTTCAAAAAGTGAGTTGTTTTCCCCCTTCGTGATGAATGACAGAAAGAAGCAAGCATTTCTCAGCCCTATATATATCTGTGATTTTCCAGATGGCTGGTCGACCCACCCAGCACATGCATTATTGGCAGGCCGTCGGCCAAGATGTTGGACCAGCCGGAGGCGCACAGGAAGCAGCGGGTGCAAGACACCCGGCAGAAGTACGGGCCCGTCGGGCTCCAGAAGCTTGCTGACAAGCTGGCCCATGCCCAGCAGGCTAACGACCGCCCCCACCCCGACTCCTTCATCGCTAACTTCCCCGTCCCCACCCTCCAGTCCATCCAGTGGATCGATGTCCAGATTGCTAAAGGAACGGAACCGTACTGGCCCAATGTGTGCAAACTACTTGTCCCAATCCAGATCCCAGGCACTCATATTAACTCCACAATCAAAGTCCTTCCTACGAGCATCAATTCTTACATTCTTCCCAAAACCGCCTTCACCGCTCAGATGTGTCTCATCCATCTCCGGGAATGTCTTCCCATTCCCTCCCCCATCCTGTCTCACCACCATCAACCTCCTCTAGCCTTACAAACCAACAGTCATCCTTGAGTGTAGCCTCTCAGCAGCAGGTCAGGCGCCCTCACCACGTCGATTCACCCTCCGGTTCTCCTGATCGGCCGCGTCTTTATCAACCAGAGCCTCATAGGGTAGCCATGTCTTCTCCCAACCTGCAATTACAATCATCTCCTCGCCATCAAAACACTAACATATATCCATACCAAGCCACATCCAAACGGCCCAGTCAGCAGCAAGCAATGTCCAACTCAGCACATCATTTCCGCCCAATCCCACCTTGTCCGTTTGAGCGCTACTCTGAACAGCTCCATTCATCTTCAGCAGGGCCTTCTCGCCACCATAGCTCGCGATCGACTGACTTGTCCACCAACTCGCTGCCTTCTCGCCAGTCACAACCTCAGCCTATGTACATGCACGAACTCTCTCCAAGGTTTCAGCAACATCATGGTCCTTCACCACAAGTTGAATCCAGCTCTTGCCGGAGCGAAAATTCCCTCAGAGAACGCTCACACCAGCCATTATCTCAAGAGTTGGTACAACAACAATCACCGCGAACAGGTTTTTCAACAGCCCATCTAGCTAGTGATCAGGCCTGCTTTGCCCAGTTCTGCCTGAAAATATCACAGTCCAACACATGACTTACTATTGTCGAGATCATCTAGCCAGTCCAATGGTCATCTTCGACAGCCGGGGAGTCCAAGTCAGAAAATTCTAACCAGTATAAATTTTCAAGCAAATCTCAATGACACTGACATTGGCCCCACGCCATCCATTACGACCAATTGCACTTGGTTTCCACCCTCCTATCTTGGCCAAAGCTCCCTCTCCAAAACCGACCGAGCATCAATATAGTGGTCTGAATCAGGTTTTACCTCATCCAACACCTACAGCCATCACGAACCTCATCCAGCACCTACAGCCATCACGTACCTCATCCAACACCTACAGCCGCCACGTACCTCATCCAACACCTACAGGCGTCATTGGTCTTGGTATCGGTGCCGCCCACGTACCTCATCCAACATCTACAGCCGTCACTGTTTTTGTTATTGGTACCTCCATGGTCTCAGCAGTGAATGGGACGATCTCTACTCTTTTCCCTGGAAAGTCTACTAGGAATGTGCCTTCCTCGAATAACCTCAGCCCTGCCGTCAATGCTGCCGCCGGCTGGATAGCTCCAGAAAGCTGGGCTGTCAGCCCCGTGGATGGCAATGGCTCTGTCAATACGGATGTTGACAAGTCCAAGGAAGATGATAGACTGGTTGCCTCCGATTTTTATCCTCCGCACCGCAACAGTCATGACGGCCCCTCAGATCTTGCTGGCGCTCCATTAGAGGTTATTACTCAAACTTGTCTTTTCAATCGATGAAAGGCAGGGATGTGGGGGGAAGTGATGCGCACAACCGCGTTCTGCCCGACTGTGTTCCTGAAAGCTACAGAAATTAATATTCAATCTCAACAACATAAATTTCCAGGCTCTGGCGCTTCAGAGTCAAAACTTGGCATCAACGTTTGGACATCCACTGATCCAGAATTTTGGTACTGTAAGTCTAGCCCACCAACGCTAGGGCTCTTACTTTTTGATACTGTTTTTTTTGCACCACTCAAAGGGACGATTGATGACCACAACGCTGCTCCCTCCGATCTTGCTTCTTACAGTCTGGTGATCCAGACTGCCAACTGGGAAATCAGAACTGCTGCCCTTCCAAAGGAAGGCATGAATCCTTAAGTGTACGTCCTTGGAAATCCCCATCCTCCTCCCACGCTTTCTCATGTTAATCTGGTTAGGTTGTAATGACGCACGCACGGTCATTATTCAGGCGATCAACGATCTTCTGACTAGACCCCACCGACGCTGGTGTCGGCGGGATCTGGATTTGAAGTTCCGGCTGCAAAAAGACCTGAGCTGCCTCCCTCCGACCCGTCTTCGTTTTCCACCATCTCAAGTTGGTTTCGGAGGATTGCTTTAGGGGAAATATTCGAGAAGTTAGATGGAAAAGCAAAAATGACTGGTCTGCGATGGATCAGGCTTACCGAGATAAGCTCCCTCAGACGCAGTGGTGGGTTGGTCCACACCATCCAACTCGAAATCCTGCGGTGATGATCCTCTTTTGGGCACTGGAAAGCCCAGCACATACCATCATCTCTCGCTGTCGAGCCAACACACATCCCTTTCCAGGAGGGCCCCCTTCTCACGGGGTTCCAAGGAAACCTTCTGCTGAATGGGAAGCCACACCACCTTGAACAGCCCGGCCCCCACAACTGCCTCCTGCTCCGCCCAGATCCAGTACTCTCGCTCATGATATGGACCACGGCCTCGAGATTCTGTTGCCCGGCTCATTCTTTGAGCCCAATCTTATCCAATCCATCCCTCACAGATCTTTGGACTGATCGACGCCCTCCTTGACCTGTACCGCTTCCTCTGAATCTTCCGCGATCCTCTCCCGGAAGCCACCCGCAGATGCGCCTTCAAAGCCAGTCGTCCGGAATTTGCTATCTCTGGACTCAAATGCCTCCAGCATCTCATCAAACCATCCTTTCCTTATTATCCGGGGCTTCCTACACGTCCAGTTGAACTTGAACTATAAATTCCTGATGCTCCTGTTGGGAATCCTCGAGACTCTTACCTCACACAACCTTGTCCGCCTTGACCAGCCCGCCCCCCCCTAACCCATCCACAACGCCAAAACATAAACCTTGCAGTCCACCCCGCCCATCCCTCTGGGACTTCCTCTGATCCGCAGCAGGCCGACCGTGATCCTCACTCCTCAGCTTTTCCGATCAGATACTACACAATTGGAGCCCGCCCCATGGTCAAAAGCAATCCAACGCGCACTCATCCTGTTGGCCCTGCTGGACGTAGAGATGCTGATGTTTGTGCTCGATTACATGTACACACTCACCTTGGTCAGTGCAATCGGACTGTTCGAACATCCTTGCAATCATCAAACTGCTGCTGAGCAGGGCAGCTGAGTGAAGATCAAAAAGGTTCGGGCAAGGAGTGATTCGACTCGAACTTATGCCACTTCCACCACCACACAGTGGCCTGTGTTCTTGGCCGGCGACTTGAACAAACAGCCCGGTGGCCCATTGTACCGCCTCTTGTGTGGCGCCCCGTTGCCGGAGAAGGAGGAGCTCATTTTGGAGGAATCCACCCTTGTCCATAAATTGGGGGACCAGCTGCGCTTGAAGACACTCCAGGATGAGCAGTATATGGTGCTAGAGGGGGATGAAGACCGGGTGTTCAAAGACGTCAGGGCTGCCACCCCTCAAGACGGCTTGTTCGACATCCAGGAACTCGCCCAGATATTCGGCCTGCACACCTGGCTCAGTCTCTATGGACACTGGCAGTTACTTCCACTACTCGAATCGAAGAGCGCCAAGAATGCTAAATCCACTGGGCCTACACCACTCATGGGTATCTCAGGGAACGATTTCTATGTGCCCTATGAGGGAAATTTGGAGACCACACAGCTTGTCAAACAGGTATGTTGCGCACTTATATTTTAGATGACGAGAGTTTGGCTTCCTGACAATGCAACACACTCGACATTATTACACACTCGACATTATTCCAGGTTGAGTCACTACGTGGAGCAACGAGGTTTCTGAGAGCAGAGAACTCTTACCTCAAGTCTCAGGGTCTCCTGAAGCAGCTGAACGCGCTGCCGACATACAGCGTCTTGCCGCCTGCCTTTCCGCCCGTGTTACCGGGTGACTCGGAAGGTTCTCTGAGATCGCCGGGTGCGGATCAGCGGAAGAAGACGAAGCGCACAACGCGGCCAGCCCGACGGACCAGCTACGGAAAGCGGCTGAGGAATCAAGGAGACTCTAACGTACATAGACAGTCAAGACGAACATCTTCAATGTACAGGAGTAAGATGGCCCCAGCTAATCAAGGATCACTGGCACCTCCAGCTTGAACATTCCACCTGGGAGGGAAGACATGCTGTGTGCCCGTGGTCTTCCGCTTCAATATTTGCCCAGAAGTCTATCGCCTCTCGCCGTATTATGTATGACAGAAGCATGTGTAGCCGCCTCAAACGTCATGATGTACGGGGAGTGGAAAAGTCGTATCTATCAGCGGATTCCCGAGCTCAACGTTGAACGAGTCCAAGCCGACGCTGAAACGGAACGTGTGCTCAAGACCATGACCCTTGACAATCCCAGGGAAAAATACCGTGTGCTGGCTAGACTAACTTCGCCTAACCCTTGCATCATGTTTAATGCGGGGCTCAATCAAGTCCAGACCCACGACAACCTTACCGCTTGCGTCATCGATTTCTGAGGTATTTCAATCTGTTCGCCCTCAATGTCCTGAAGTACTCCATTGTTGAGTTTTTCTCAAACCCTGACAAAGATCAATCCAAGTCCGATGGAACGACTATTGCTGTCTGGCTGCAGAACATGGCCCAATTTATCGGGGGGAACGTGTCCAAACGGAACTTGAGCTTGGATTGTTTTATAATATATCTGGAGGTATGTTGGACCCTTGACTTGCACTCTCAACGGGATCTTCTAGATGATCTTTCCATTTATGCCAGGATTTGTTCTGTCTCTTTTAGTGTTGACATCAGTTTTGCAAGCTGATCATGGATACAATATGGACTCGCTTGCGATCCGAATCTTGATCAACGTCATGTCATCACACAATGTGTCATCCCATTTCCAGTTTTTGCAGATTATTACTGGTCAGTACGAATTCGCATGTCTAGTACTCCAGAGCAAGATCTTCTTGCGCGTCTTCTGTATCGGCAGGCTGCTGAACGTGGACACTCACTCGATGAGTACCTCCCGTCAGGCCATGCGTTCAAGTTAGAGCACCTGCTTTGCATAAGACCAAACCGAGTCATTGAAGTACCGAGACACCAATTGACTCCTAATCAAATAACAAGCTATCAGACAGAGCGGATCTCACCTCACAATAGTACACGCCTCAACTCAGCCTCTCCACTCTCTCTCCACCAGAAAACATTCCCCCAATCTCCAAGCGGAACCAGTCAAGCATTTGGAGAAAGGGAAATGAAGGGAACCGCATGAGAAGCGCATAACTTCACCCGTTGAACCTACACTCACTCCTCCACTAAATATTACTGGAGCCGTCAAATCACCGCTCCAGTTGATCTTACTCTTCCACAAGGCCCATGACGCCATTTTCAAGCAGAGTATTGAAGTCCCTTTGCTGGGAACCTATCATGGTGCTCACTCGGATGAAGACCTGTTCATCTTCTTAAAAACGTAAGTTTTCTTCCTCTCTCCCCCATCCCTTACTTTTCCACTGCTTGAATATTGCCAGCAACCTACCCAAATTAAATGATTGGATTGGCGGTTAATTCCTTGACAGATTCACCGTTGCGCTCCAATTTCTCCCCCCTAACCACTGCCGAAAGCCATCAGATCGCCAGCATGAATGGATTTGAAACGTCAAATAGGCCGGGTGCTTTGGCCGGGTCTACTTGGGCAAAGTACTTTGAAACAACAGTCACTCAGGCTGCCAAAGAGATCATTGAGTAGCGCGACTGTCAGTGTTTTAGCACCGATCCTGCCAAATCGCCCGGAGAGCCTCGGGCCAAACGGTTCAGCTCCACCGGGGTGATGTCTCTTGACCAATGCTTCGAAGAAAACAATCTCTGAGTATTTCCACTGTCTGCAACAATGCAAACTCGACCAATTAAGTGCAGTACTAAACCTACTGCGTGTGGAAAGTAAAAGGTCTTAGCCGCTGTAACCTCCAAGTCCGGCCTCACATTATTCACAACGCCATCTTCTGAGATGAGCATCAGAAACTTTCTAAACCATCCCGCCGACACCAGTGGCTTCAGTAGGCTTCTCCAACTCATAGTCACTCTGCCAAGAGGAAACGAGGCGCTCCAGAACCCAATCTACCCACACCAGCTGATTTAGATGGACGGTGGACTTTTGCGACAATCAACAGATTGATCAACCGCCCGTAGGAAGAGAGTCCATTGCGCCGGACCTTTGTTTCCACAATTCGAGCCGGGACAGCCCGTAGCAACCACTGGCCAAGCTGTGCCAAACCCTCCAAGCCTGTTTGAACACCTTGCAAAAGCCACCAAGCTTCCTGTGGATGGAGACCGCTCCAGTCCTTTGCGAGGACAACGCGCAACGAGCCCCCTTGTCATTCCCTCCGATAGTCTAACCGGCAAGAAGATTAGGAATCAGTTCGACGTGCAGCGCCTGAAAAGAATTAACATTCACCCTGGCAGACAAACCGGAATCCCTGGCCATCGGCGGAAGTAAACCCTCTTCTCACTGAATCATTCAACGAGCACAACGTTACCACATGGTACTTCCGAATGATAACCGCGTTGGAAATCCAACACGTGGAATCACTGGAATGAGCTCAAATCCAATTTCTATTGCAGGCTATGTTACCAATCGCTCTAGACCCGTGTCAACCATTTCATGGTCAGCTACCTCATCCTTGATCTCCTCAACCTTGACTCCTCCCCCTGAATAATACTCAGCCGAACACCTGCCAAGCAAAAAAACTAGCACCAGAAATTAGTCAAAATTGAGAAGCTATCAGCCTCTGACATGGCTAAAATTATACCAAAGGAGCCCACACATTAGATACGCTCAACACTCATCCAATCAGCAGCATAGCAGCAAAGCTTGAATCCCATACATGGTATGCATTCTCTTTTTTCTTGGTGATATTGAAGAGGACATAGATACTCATCCTTGTCTTTTTTTTGCCTGACATCAATTACACCCAGCCCTCCTCCCCCCAGTTTTAGTCCCGGTGGGCAATCAGCAATCCCATGCCAACAATCTGGATCTCTTCAGAAACGAAAAAAACACTTGCCAGAGAGGTGATTTTCATTCAAGCCTACATACAATGAAAGCCGTGCCCGCTTGCCTACACCACCGACAGAGAGGCAAATTTCATTCAAGCGTACACATATGATCAATTCTGGTCGGTGGCGGGAAACACGCGTCTCCTGGGTCTTCCAAAAGCCAAGCTCACCTGCAGTCTCTACGTCCCGCCAAAGCTTCGGAAGTGGTTGTGTCTGAATTTCATTTTCATTTTTTGTTTGTCACCTTTTCCCCCTTCCTTGCAATAATAGCATCTCAATGATTTCCTGCTAGCAACCGAGACGGACATGCTTCTCACAAATCTTTGACTGATCCTCCACTCAGCTCATCCAACACCAAGACATGAATGGTGGTTTCAGCATCTCCAACTCGCGACTTCTTGACCTACTCCAGAGTTGGTCGTTGATTTGTTTGAATCAGGTATGTCATGCTGGATACCACCAACACGACGTTGTCTAATTTCCTCAATCACGGATGCTACAAACTTGGATCTCCCAACCAAGCCGAAATCAACACCGCACTCACCCATCTGATCGAATTCGCTACCTTCAACGACATATCCGACCTCACTACCTGGCTCCAGCCGTTGCTCCAACTCACTCAAGATCAGCGTTTGCCCGTCTCCACTAGGAGCACCGCACTGGAGTGTCTCATCACCCTCATTGAATCCCGTCCATCCTCATCCAACGCCACCCCGAGCCTGACATGGCTTACATCTGTCTTCAGTGCCTTGGTTACGCTCATGGCTGAGATCGAAGAAGATGAAGGGTGGTCTCTGGCCTTAGATGACGACGAGGAAGACCTGGACGCTCTCTACATCCAGGCTGAACAAGCCCTCGGTCGCTTGGCCCAAGAGGTTGTCAAGTCCCATTGCGACCAGCTCTTCGAGCTCATCCTTGCCGCCGTCCAGCAGCCCCTGCCTTCCGCATGGAACGTCAAGCATGCCCTCCTCTCCGTCCTTGCCTTCACGGGCGAACCTCTTGCTGAATCCTTCTCCCTCGCCACCGAGCATATCTACCACGTCCTCCAGGCCGGCTTCGACGATCCCCATCCAAGGGTCATCTATGTCGCCATCTATGCCATCGCACAGCTATCATCCCCACTAAAGGTCAGATTTTCAACATTTGTTTGTCACCTTAATTATTCGGAAAACTGACGCATCCATCTCCCATAGATCACCTTTTCTACTAAGCCGGTACACCAACAAGTACTGTCGTGGCTGCTGCGGTGCCTCGAGAACGGTGCACAGCCACGCTTACAAGCGTTTGCTGCCAAGGCGCTGATCAATGTGCTGTGGGATGACGGCTTCCGTAAGTGGTGAAATTCACATATTTGAGTGAAATGCTGATATAACCTGTATTTCAAAAGATACCAACATAAATGGTATTGGTTTGCTTTAGTCCAAATTAGAATTCTGTGAGCCTTCAGTTGGGCGGCTGGGAGGGTGAGAATTCTATATTTGAGAATTCTATTGTGGTAAGATACTCATCTTTCCCTATCTCCAAACGTCCGTGCAAAATTGAGGAAAATTGGCAAGGGCCTAGTAGGCCTGTCCGCTGGGTTCATGAACTTATCCCCAAACCAAGCTCAGCAAGCCTAGCTCTCGACCTTCGGGGGGGGCGGGGGAGCTGCTTGGAGGACTGGCTGGTACCCCTAGGGGCCCCCGCCCGCCCGCACAGCTTGGGGACTTGGTCATCCATTTTAGGGCATCCCATTTCAATCAATCGCTCCAACCTGCTTTCCTTGACATTCCTTCGTGGATCAATTGAAAATGGCACTCAACACAGGAAAGAAATACCGCTTACAAACCCAGCACAACCATACCACCAAGTTGAGTTCAGTCACTTCATTGTTGCTCTAATCATTATCGAATCTCAACACCCCTTACATTTTCCCCAGGCCGCATGCCACACTTGTAGATGTGAAGCCATTATTTCAATTGATCACTGAAATAATTGTCCCCTCAACAAAATATAAATGCCTGTAAGCTCAGGCGTTTTGATCGAGTTGTGAAACCCAGCTATCATGAGCATCAGCTGATTGTTCCTCGGGTTTTGATCAGATATCGAATATGGCAAACAAAATAGTCCTTTCCTCAACTTGCACCGGCGGCGCATCTGGACCAAGATGGCTCATTTGGGATGGTGAAACTTTTTCTTGCTGGGCTTCAATTCAAGCATTAATCTAAACGAGAAGTGTTTTAATGCTGTACGATACCAGTTCTTCTTCTTTGAGCTCCGGCAAAGATCGACTTGAATAAACAACTCGATTGGAATTTTTGCAAGTGAACCTTAGCTTTCAACGGAGCCAACTTATTTACATCCACATCAATCTCTTGATCAACTGGGGCTGCCACCGCAATTTACAATTCATCGCAAATGGGTGAGTGCTTTTGTAGTCTGACTGATTTTTTTTTAAACTTAGTTTGCAGTCAGAAGCGACTAAGAATTTAACACCAGCCACAAATATGAACAAGGTTAAATCCGTGTTCGGTCGGATATTTCCCTTGGAAAAATATTTGTGCTCTTCATCAACTCGGCTGCCACATTTGACAATTAATCGCAAACCGGTTCAATTTTTGACTGAAAAAAACCCCCCGTGCTCTTGGTCAACTCGCACCGGCCCCGCCATATCTACCATCAATATCAAAGAGTTCAGTTCGCTCAAGTTTGACTTGAGATTTGATTTCTTAAAAATTCAATTTAATTAACATTTGGTTACATCAATTCTCCCAGCTCCCAATAAACAACTCGTGCTCTTGGTCAACTCGCACCTACGCCGCCATATCTTACTGTGAATATCAAACGGGTGAGGCCTTTCTATCCCAACCACCCGTTTTGGCTTGAGATTCGATTTCTTAAAAACTCAATTCGATTCACTCGCAAGATCAAAATCTCGACAACATTAACTATAATAGTTCTGATTAACATTTAGTTACGTCAATACTCCCAGCTCCCAACAAACAAATTCCATCAACAATCAGCCTCTCGATCACTCAAAATGGTCCGCTTTTGACAAGACTTCAATTTGACTCTACTCAACGTTTAACTCATACTCAACACACATACTGTGTTTTCTTGTTTTCTAGGCCTCTGCTCCCATTATAGGACCGGTCAAATTCGCCATTGCCGTCGATTACACAAAGAACATGGATCACGAGTCTGGAACTCGAACCCAACCCAATGACAACGGAAACAGTAAAATCAAAATGGTGACTCCCAGTACGGAAGACGAGGTTAACCTGAGCGAGGGTGAAGTATCGGGCAACTCTATAAACAACCAATCTGAATCCGAAGAAGAAAACTCGGTGACTTTGGGTAGCAATGACACTAGTGACGCTGAAGATGAAGAATTAGGGGAGGCCACGGAGCGCAATGCGGACTCAATGACCAACTCCAAATCAGATGGAGACGCCACCATTTTGGGAAGCGATGATACGGCTATGGGTATTGAAGATATCGGTGACGATGAGTTAGCAGCAAGCAACACGGAGGAATTGTTAATCAATCATGAAGAGGTGGACGAGTTGGATAGCGGATATGAGGAAGAGGTCGACGAATTGGATGATGAATATGAGGAAGAGGTGGACATGTTGGATGATGAATATAAAATATAGGAGGATGGACTCGCTGGCCATTACAACTCACGTATAAAAATCGAAAAAAAAGAAAGTGTGAATATCAGATTGCAACACACCGATATGCGCTGCGCTTGTATAATTCTTATAGGTAGTTATTAAATTGCATTCTGCAATATTAAAAAGTAGTGTGTTTTCAGTAATTGTCTTGTAATTGCCCAAGTGATTGGGCCAAGATTTTTTTTTTTCTTTCTACAAGAAATTGCGAAAAAAAAAAAAGTTGCATCTACCAAGGGTAGTCGATATTGCGTCGGCCAAGGTTGGGGTCATATTGACCAACACTGAGGTTGAATCGACCTGGACCGAGGTTGAATCAGCCTGGACTGAGATTGAATCAGCCCAGACTGAGGTTGAATCGGCTAAGGCTGAGGTTGCCTCGACCCAAGCTGAGGTTGTATCAAGCAAGGCCGAAGTTGCATCGAGCCGGGCTGAGGTTGTATCGATGTATTCTGACAAGTTAACGACCGGTGTTGATGTCATGTCGATGCAGTTGTGTTTGAGTCAAACATTCTGTCAATAGCGGTCGACAGGATGTCAGGGCATACAGATATTGGGTCGCCAGTTGAGTCTCTGGCGCCGACGTAATATTGCCTTAAATCGATGATGTGTCGCATCCAAATTCCATCGGTGATGGAACTGGCGATGTAGCATCGCTGTGAGCTTGCATCAGTGGGAGGCCTGTTGTTATTACATCACCAACCTCTACTTTGAGTAGGACAGCCGCGATGCAATATCAACACCGTTGATACAACATTGGTGGGGTCATTACATCAGACCTGCACACCGATGTAATGTCGGACAAAATGGTCTGATATAATGCCGGATACATGCCACCGACACAACTGCTTTGGCAGTGAAGGCCCCTAGCAACTCAGATAGCAGCTGCGGTGGCTTGCATTTTTGGGGTACGGGTTGCTAAAAAGTGGATGGCAACCCGGTTTGACTCCTGCAATGGAGCTGCTCTTAGATACCGGTTCATAAGCATGTTCCTTTTTTTTTTCTTTTTGGCCAACCAAAAAAAGATACCATCACATAAGTATCATTGGGGCTCTTTTTTGTGTGTTTGAGCAGGATTACACTTTTTTTGGTATTGTGTGTGCAATTTCAGTACAGCGCAGAATGATTTTTCAAGATGGCCTCAAATTTTCTGCCACCTTCACCCATGAGCAACAAGTAAAAGGATGAAGATACCTTAAGTGAGTAATTTTTTAAACTCCAGCTGGGGTTTTTGAAAAAATCAACCTCAAATTGCTATCAAGACATGAGAATGTTGAAATATCAAAATTTCCCCTGCTGCATTTGGATACCGGCCAGATAAGTATGTTTTTGGAGAAAAAGTATGATTTTGCTACCAGTTTTAAGACATGAGCATGTTGAAATTTTAAAATTTCCCCTGCTGCATTTAGATACCGGCCAGATAAGTATGTTTTTGGAGAAAAAGTATGATTTTGCTACCAGTTTTGGGGGTTTCATAAGCATGTTTTGGCCAGAAAAAAAAAACAAATTGCTACCACTCACATAAGCCGGTTCAACAGGGGCTTGCCGGGGTCCTGGTGTGATACCTAGTTGGGTAAGGGTCTGCTTAGTAAGGGTACTTGGGCAGTCTTAGTCCAAAGAGGGTCTCAAGCTAATAAAAGGTGTTAATCATAACTATAAAGATTGCTACTGTATGTATGTAGTAGTAATTGTAAAGTAAAACCTCAGTAGAGGAGTGACCAGTAGTAGACTACAGGGGTAGTGTACTAGTATCAGCTATATATATAAGGGTGCTGAGTGTGTAAGGTGCTGATATATTTGTGGGGACAAAATCTGGTGCAGAAGGGGGGAAAAATACCTGGAGAAGAGCCTCTAGGTGAGTAGACAAAAGTCAGGGATTTTAGCTCCAAGGTGAGTATAACTGAGCCCTGCCTTTGGGTCTTGTGACTGGAAAGAAACTGGTAAATACAAGAATCCCTAGAATACAAGCTATAAATGAATGCATAAGAAGTTTGATGAGACCCATACTTCCATAAGTATATAGTAGTATTTTGGAATCTGAGCTTTAGAAAAACAAAAAAACAAATGCCATGTTTAGGACACCACAGCGGGTACCTTGTACCGCTTGGCGGGTACCTTGCACTGCTTGGCAGGTACCTTGTACCGCTTGGCGGGTACCTTGTACCGCTTGGCAGGTATCTTATACCGCTTGGCGGGTACCTTGTACCGCTTGGCGGGTACCACCCACACCCGCCTTACACCTGTCAAGCAGGGCCGGGTGCAGTGCAAAGTGCCTGGTTTTGGTCAAAAAACACAGTGGTACCCATGTACCCCCCACAAGTACCACTTGACCCCTATGGGGCCCTGGGGCCTGCAGCAGCGCAGGCAGGGGGACTAAGGCTTGACATGGCAAGGCCCTCCTTCAGAGGCTTGCTTTGCAAGGCGCGCCCGGGTTCCCTGGCCCTCTAAAGCCAGAGGAATGTGTCTAGATAGTGTCTGTAGATGTGTCTATGGACACCAGCCTGGTGGGTAGAGTACTTGGCAATGCTGGTGGGCACCTGCCAGCATGTGCACAGTCTTGCTTGCCAAGCAGGCTATACAACCTGCTCAGCAAGCAGGCTGCGACATGCTCAGTAAGCAGGTTGCACCTGCTTGCCAAGCAGGTCGCACAGTATACAGAGATGGCCAAGACAGAACATGGCGCTGGAGGTACCTGTGTTACCTGCCAGCGGTACCCTCCACACTGCCAGAAAAGTTGGCTTGGATGGCTGCATCTGAGTTTTTATCAGATGCGGCCATCCAATTCAAACTCAGGCGCACGCCACCGAGTTAATTGCTGACCCATGCAAACTCAGCGGCCCGGGCGTTTGGCCACCAAGTTTGGATTGGTCAGTGAATCACTTGGTGGCCGGCGCCCAAGTTTGAATCGGATGGCCGCATCCGATAAAAACTCAGATGCAGCCATCCAAGCCAGATTTTCTGGCAGTGCCAAGCGGTGCAAGGTACCTCATTTTGTTAAAAAAACGGTGGTACCAGGGCTCCAATTGACATTCTTTAGTTTTGTCAAACACAGAAATTGCAAGGTTTGGGACAACAATAGAGACCACTAATATCTTAAAATCTACAATTGAGTCAAGAAGTTATGGAGGTTATTTGTAGAAGCAGATTGCTCATTAGATTGTTTTTGACGGGCCAGGAGATCATTCAAGGCAGAACGGGATGATTTAGCTTTTGATTTTTTAGATGAACTGGGTTTCTTGGATGAGGTTGAAGTTTCTTTTGTTGACTCCTTTGATTCTATTTTGTCCTGTAGCTTATTTGATGTTGGTGGCTGTTGTGAAGTAAGGTTTTCAGCTGATTTATCCAAACTGGGTCAAATCAAAAGGTTTCATAATTCCAGGAGGATGAATTCATTAGTAATCTTTTCCATTGGGAGTATCTAGCTATAACTACAACTAGGAGTTGTTACTTACTACCATGTTGATAGTGGTTCCATCATTATCTCCTGACAACTTGGCCTTTGGCAAGTAATTATTACCTGTTGTGTTTTTAATTTGACTTGAACTGAACAAGAGGCCTGGCACTGGTGACACCACCTCAGTTTCTTGTTGATGGATTCATGATGAGGATGAGGTGCTGTAGAGTCATTGGGCTGCTGGTGTTGGCTGAGAAGGTTGAAGTATGTTGACAAAGCAGGAAGGGACTGTTTAGAAAGCAGTTCAGAGGTCTGTGTGAAGTGCTTGTGTTGAAGTTGTTTTTCACGTTGTGTGGGCTCGCCATTACTGGTCTGCTTGACAGCAAGCATATTTCACTGTGATGGGCTCCTGTTTTTACAAGGGTACATTGGATGTCAATCAATCAGAAATTTCAGTTGATAAACACATCTTCTGGCCCCTTTTATTACCAAAAGTCCTCCAATTAGTTCTCAAAAAGTGGGATCCTTTTTACCTGGGTATACAGTTCTTCTTCAGTATGACTATCAACTACTGCACTGTTGGGACTGGTTTACTGTTTGGCAAGAGCAGAAACTCTGACTGTTTGAGGTGCAGTCTAATCCTTCCAACCAAATGTACATAGCTGATGTTCACTCGCAGCAAACTGCCGCTTGGCCATAATGGGAGTCAAGTTTCAGTCCCTCGTGAAAATTATTTTGGCAGAAACTCAAGATTTTTGGTACATATAAAACCTCAGCCACTTTCCACCCGGACAGACTCACACGGAACAGGAATCTCTTCTCAACCTCGACTCGATCGTCACAATGCCTGCAACTGTACTACCACCTCAGCCCGTCCTCTTCCCTTCGCTGGCTGGTCTAGATAGAGCTATCGGTAAGGTCTTCAATCCATCTCATGAGGACATTTTGTCAATAGATTTTGATTCTAGTGCTTCTGTTCCGTTCGTAGCCATGATCATCGTCTCGGAGATCGGGGATAAAACTTTCCTACTTGCGGCCTTACTGGCCATGCAACATCCTCGCTTGATCGTTTTCACGGGGGCCTTCCTTGCACTCCTGGTCATGTCCGTCCTCTCAGCTGGATTGGGTCACGTTTTACCCACACTAATCTCTCGTCAGTATACCGTCCTGGCCGCTTCCGCTCTATTTCTAGTCTTTGGTCTCAAGATGCTACGCGAGGGAATGGAGATGGAAGGGGGTACGGGCAAGGTACAGGAAGAAATCGAAGAAATTGAACATGAGATCAGGGAGAAGGGTGAAGATCTGGAACCGGAACATGCGCGATTAGAGGAGGCTCGCCCCACTGCTCGTTCACGTCAACTGACCGGAAGAAGAGGCTCAATCAAACGATCTCGATCTCAAGAGAGTAAGAACGGACTCAAAAATCTCAGCTATCTTCTCATCTCACCCGTCCTCATCCAAACCTTCATCATGACCTTCCTGGCCGAATGGGGAGATCGCAGTCAAATCTCAACCATCGCTCTTGCCGCCGCTCATGTTTGTTCTCCCATTCTCTTCTCTTCCTTCGCCATCCCAATCCACTGGTTCCGTATCAGTTATAGAAGATCTCTAATCAATCTAATTCACCCCCTTCCTTCTCCCTTTCCTATCCGGATAGAATGTCTACATCGTCTCTCTGGGCACCGTCCTTGGTCACGCACTCTGTACCTTCTTCGCCGTTATGGGAGGTCGATGGTTAGCAACAAAAATTTCGGTCAAGTACGGTCCGTAATTTTCGATTTGTTTTGATTTCCACACTTCACCTTAGAGAAAACTCATTGAATAATGGAAAGAGCACGAAACAACTCACACTGCCACCACATATTGCTTTTTCCTCTTTTGTTTGATAGTCACCCTGGGCGGTGCAATCTTATTTTTGATATTTGGTGTGCTGTACCTATATGAAGGCTTCACATGGCAAGAAATCACTCTACAAGACGTTGACCCAATGGAAGGCTTGCTAGAAAACGAAAGCAGAGTTGGTATGGGAAGTCCTACCATCACCAAGGTTGAAGGATAGTCCAAATGGATAAATATTGGTTATCTCCCTTGTGTCGCTGTACTTTTCTCCTTGGTTGCTCTTCCCTCCTTCTCTTTATTATTGTGACAATTCTCTTTTTTTTTTTTTTTTTTGGAACAAAATCTCTTGACCCGCGCGTTCTTTTTTTGAAAGCAAAAAAAAAAAAATCAATCGACTTGTGTGTGATCAGACCTTGAACTTCCCATTGTAAATACTTACTAGATATATTGACACATAATGATGCAACTATTTATTAGCTTGATTGGTCAATGCCCTCACATCCTCCTTACAATGACCAGATTTTGATGGCCAAGTAATAACTGATGATATGTGTAGGGGGCTGATCAACCCTGCCCTTGGACTGAGGAAGCAAGCCTCTAATAGAAAGGGACTCTCCTTGCAACCCCATTTTGCCATTCAGTGGGTTGCTTATTTAATTGCAAACCAGTAACCCATTGGTGGCTTTCTGTAGAGCAGTCTTCCTTGGCAGCAATATTGGCTTTCTTTTGAAGATTGATCCAAAAATCTTGGTTGTCCAGTACTTGAGCCCCATCTTGAAACAAAAAGTTGAAGTCAACCACTTGCAATCTGGATGGCTCAAATATGATTCCAGAAAAATTGCTAAAAAAAAAAATATTGCATCTTTCTCATGTGATTTCCTTGACCAAAATCTCATTGTATGTGTGGATTTAACTGAAATAATGAGCAAGAATTGATCTGGTTTATAAGATCCCAGAGGCAAAGTGAAGTAAGTGTACTAAATCCCTGGTGTTTTTGCATATGATCAAGTTGATCCAAAGTATATTGATGTTACAATCTGAAGAACTAATTGAAATCCAATATGACACATTGCTGCAGAGGTATCAGGGGTAAAAAAAGCTCTACTGAAGAGTCCAGCTCTTGTCACCACTCAATCTGATGGTTATAAACAGAATATATTGTTAAGATTGATTGACATTGTTAGTATTTTCAAGTGGTTGAAATCTCATTTGATCAGATAAGAAGAAGAGAGCTATTCATTTGATGTCTAGTGAAGGTTTTCTTATATATATATAAGTATGTACCCGCTGGATGATAGTGGTTTGATGCTGATGCTGATCAATATATTGGGAAGATTGTGGTTTCGCTGCTCTGTCACAAGCATGTCCGTGTTTCCCTTATTATGGAGTTGTTTCAACTTGGATCGTCTCTGCGCAGAGACTGAATAATACTTTCTTGGAATCTTGATTTCTTTTTTCTTTTTTCTTTCCTCCACCCCAAAGTTCATCATTCTTATAAACAACTCATTATTTAATTTAAATAAGTGCTAAGTAGTAGTAGTAATAGTCCATGGTTGCCACCATGGCACCCACACTGAATCCGAATGGGAAACGACCTCAACTTGCGCTTCATGACCAACAGAGAATCCCACTCGACTCACTGATCACCAACAGCAGCCTTAAGCGAGTCAGAACAGCACTCAGTCAGCACATCACACAAAGAAATACAACTTCCACTAACAACTCAGAGAATCAGCCAACCACCACCCTCAAAAAATCACACTCTGCTCTCATCTTCCCCCATCCCACTCATGCCAATAATACCCCACTCGACCTACTCAACCCATCCAACCATTCTCCTACTACACGACCCACTCGCACCCAGCGTACCACTACTACTCACCACCAGCACCATCCAGTACAACAGCACCCGCAAACTCATCATCCATGCGACCCACGTCTCGGCACCACTACAAGAGAAAAACACCCCGGCAAAGATAAAGATGAACTCAAACGCGAGATGGCTCAGTGGCAAGAGAAATACAGAGTCGCCATCAAGAGCTTCGTCTTCTACCTCGATCGACTCGATCCATCCACTACCAACGATCTCAAACATAAAATTCGGGCCTGGGGTGCAGTCAGTCTCATTTCATTCACACACCCTTCTCTTTACCCCCCACCTGATTAACTGACCATTTTTCTGTCTCCTGTTTTTTTTTTTTCTCTCCACAGCGCGTCGATCAATTTTTCTCAAAAGAGGTCACTCATATCATCACCGACATCCCTGTCCCAACCAACATCCCCGAACTGTCTCCCTCGCCACGAAAACGTAACACTGCATACTGTCTACCCTCTCCCACGCGTAATAATAAGGAAAACGGGCAGACAGCCGTTGGGCCGCGTCGGAACCCAAAACGACTCAGTGCAGCTTGCTCACCGGAGAAAGAGGCGTCCACCGACTCTATTGCGCAAATCCATCCTTTAATCCGCAAAGCGCTAGAACTCAAAATTAAGATTTGGAAAACCGAAAGTGAGTTGAGATTCAAAAGAAAAATACCTTGGGTCTCGATCAACACTAAACTCATTGTTGGCTTACTTTTTGCTTCATAGAATTACTTAACTTCCTCTACCGTTTGGGAGACCAGCGTTCACCCGTTAAGCAGCAACAGCTGAACAAGCCCTCATTACCCTCCCTATTACTCAAAGAAGCCCAACAAGGACATACGAATGAGTTTGACCCAGTCGCCCTACGCTCAGATTATTACTACTTCGGGCCCAAAGCCATGTTCATCATGGTTGACGATACAACTCAAGAACACAAGCCCATCATAGTCAAGGAGTACTCGCGTCCCAAGACGCGCGAAACCTCCGGTTGGCCCATCATGTGGGGAGGAACCGAGGGCAAATCCGCCTTCTCACGTCATACCTCAAAGCAAACCTACCTACACGTTCGTAATCGCATACGGCAAATGTTCGAGATGCGCGCCCGGGAGACAACACGGCAGATGAAGCTCAGCGCGGCCCACGAACGCCTCCAATCCTCAGACCATCATGGCCCATCACGGAAGCCACTCGCCAACCGGACTCCACCCACCAAGCAGCAAAATCTACGACGCGCCGTTAGCATGAACATACTACAACGTCGACAGTCTGGACGTCTGTCGCGAACGACAACAGCTCATCAGCCCGATGACACCACCGAGCCTGACCCAGATGACGACGAGTACCGTGAGATTGATCATATCAACAAGAACGCGCCGGAACGTTACCGCGGGCACGGCCGAGTCTTTCTTGCCGCCTCTGGGAATAGTATTACGGTGACCTCAAACGTCGCCTCGGCTACCTCGACGCGGTCCAGTGCGCTACGAACGGGTCATATGGGTAGACAGCTTGTCGACAAACGTTTGGCCGCCCTTGGGAAACGTCCTACTTTTGAGATCAACCAACCTAACTTGACCGGTATCGGGAGCAGCTCACTCAAGCGAGAGGTAGGAGCCCAGTCATCCAAGGATCGTTTACAGACACTTCGAAAAGAACTCAACCCGAGCCAGAATAGCCATATGAACAAGTTGAAAAGATGCCAATCCTTGGATTCGTCCATGATTGCCAACAAGAAAGCGACTGCCGATTCGAAAGCCAAAGCTCGCAAGAACGCGTTGGGTGTTCGTGCTAAACTTGGGAATGGGTTCGAGTTGATTGATCTGAGAAAACTCGCGAGGAACGAAGAGCCCAAGGCTGGTTATTGCGAAAACTGTCGCCTTAAATACACTGATTTCCGCAAGGTAAATAAATTATTATATTCCTATATAATATTATTATCTTCCCTCCACCGCTTTTCAATCGGTTATGAGGTGGTGGTGGTGAGGACGCATCTGATGCTCAAGTGCTTTCTTTTTTTTCCATTTCAGCATATCTTGACCAGGAAGCATCGCAAGTTCGCTTTGGATGAAAATAACTGGATTGATTTGGACGACACGCTCAAAAAGACGACTCGGCGACTCAAGCCCGGCGTTGCGGTCCCACCTTCAGTACGCGAGATGATGATGCTGATGCATGGGAGTGACGAGGAGGAGGAAAATGAGGACGACGAGGATGAGGACGAAGTCGAGGATGAAGAAGAAGAGGAAGAGGACCAGATGGAGGAAGAAAATGGCGTCGAAGACGACGACGAGGAGGAGGAGGAGGAGGAGCAAGCAGAAAAGCAAGATGTGAAAGGTGGGGTGTTTGAAGTGGACTCGGAGGAGGAAGGGGAGGAGCAGGAAGAAGAAACGGAGGAGAAGCCTGCACCACCAGAAGACAAGGCCGCGAAGGAGGTCAAGCGCGTTGAGACGGACAAGCAGGGAGCTCGATACGATGACAGCGCCCAAGCGGAGGAACTGGAAGAAGGGGAATATGATGAAACAGAGGAAGTGGAGGAAGATGAGGAAGAAGAAGAAGGCCAAATCACTCAAAGTAACTGCGTCGACCACCATCCAAACCGTGAACTGGAGGAAGGTGAATGGGAGATGGAGCCAGATCAATCCGACATTGTCTTTTTATAGTACTTGACTCCTCAGCTCATATTTTTTTTATCAACCTTGAACGCCCCGGAAAACAAAACACCATCCCACTCAACCCCATCCATCTTCTTGATTTCATCTTCCACTTATTCTTATTATTTGTTTATGTTGGGTGCCATCCACACTGCATCAATGCTGTGTGGGGACCCCCCCAAAAAAAGATGTGAGTAGATGTTTCTTATGTTGACTCCTTAATGTTGGGAGAAACACAACAACCATGGTTAAGATTATATTAATAAGTACCAGTCTTTTTCTTTATTTCTTTTGTTTGTTCTTTCTGCCCATCCATCCAGCGTAATTTGTCCATTGTATCTCATCATCTGTTATTAATTTATATTAAGTCCATCTTCATCTGCGTTGTTTGGTATCCCAAAATGTGCAATCCTCTCCTGTCCTCAAGTGCTTTTCTAGGGGTTCACAATGCACACGGTGCACATGGACATGAGTGGCCAGCAAGAGCCCTCCATTCTTGCTGCATCTTTTCACCACTCCATAAATACATAGCAGTTCACCCAGTTGATATGTACAGTGCCCGGAAATATATTTTTGTTCATAGAAAAAAAACTATAACTCAACAAAGAAGACAGTTAGTTCTATAAATTTTTTGAAGCATATAAACATTGGGCTTGTGCAAATGAAAATGTGGAAAGAAATACAAAAGACCATCAAAGTATTTTTATTCTAATTTTTTGATCATTGCCAAAAAGAAAAATCAAAGGGTTTTGGGAAAAAAAAATAAGCAAAAATAAGAAGGGTGTGCTCAATGAGTTGGAGAGAGTGATTATGAAAGAAAAAATCAAAAATAAAAGTTAAAAATAAAGAACCAAAAGCAGTCAGTTGCCTTGCCAAGTTGGCCCAATTGTTTTGCAGGTTTCCACTGTTTAGTCATGTATCTTCAGCACAGAGTTCTTGGCCAATCAAGGGTGATCTGACTGTTTTGAATGTAGATCCAGGATCAAGAAGCAAGGTTGCTGGCTGGATTTGCTGTTGAGCTGGTGACTGTGTGGGTGTGGTTGACCGTTGATTGCATGAAGGCTGCGGCTCCGTTGTAGGACTCCTGTGGGACAAATGATAATATTTGGTAAAGATCCGGCTGGGGGAAATAAACTGGTGAGTTAGGTTGAAAGGCTAAACAGTCAGTTTACGGGTGGTTTATTGGCCTGCCCCTTTATAAATACTATACCCTTTGTAAGGAATCTTAAAATCAATATAAAAAGAGAAATGGCTGATTTCAAGATTAAGTTTACTAAGTATAGTAATCTCAATCAGACTTAGACCTTATACGTTGTTGTATGTGAGTAGACCGCTTATAACTAATGATATGGATAATCGAACCGTGGGATTGATTATGTGAAAATGCAATAGTGTGTTGGACTATTGCAGGTGATTGTTGATGATTGTTGAGTTTGTTGATGATTGATTGATTTGTTTGTTGATTGATTGGGTTGTTTGTTGATTGATTGGGGGGTTTGAGAAATGTTTTTATTGTTGGGGTTGATAACTGATTGATTGACTTATTGACTGATAACACTGATGACTACACTTGATGACTACACTTGATGACTAACTTGATGACTGGTGAGACACACTATACTCTCTTAGTAAGTGGCTGAGGAAAAAGAAAACAACAGTGGTGGGGAAATGACCTCCTTATATAGGAAAAGATGAGGGAATTTAGCTCCAAGGGAAGGTCCTTTGAGGGATTTATGCTGCAGGCGAACTGGTCAGCTGCACAGCCTGCTCCTTGTTGCTATGGTTTCAGCACAGCATGACATCATTGCTGCACAGCATGACATCATTTCTGCACAGCATGACTTCATGTCTGCACAGCATGACATCATATCTGCACAGCATGACATCATTTCTGTGCCCACTCCCCACCTGTACTGTGTACAATACAGCCCATTCTTCTTCCTTCTTCTATCCTTCCATCCAGGGGCTGAAACATCTTCCATCACCCCTTCTTTCTTCCAATCCTTCCAGCTTCCATCCTGTCCTCCTGGTCCTTCTTCCCCTTCTTCCCCCTGTGTCCGCTCCTTGTACTGCTACCATCGTCCGTATTTCCTGCTTGCTGTTGGTGTAACTCTTCCTTGTTGTTGATTCTGTGATGTTGGTGTATCGTGTATTCTTCCGGATTCCTTCTTTACTCCTCCCTGATCTTCCTCCTCTTGTATCCTATTCTAGTGTACATCTTGTAAGTGAACTTGTAATATATGAAATGTACCTCTTTGGCATTGGAGCGGGAATGGAACACCACATCCCCCCCCAACTTAATGCTGTCCGCAGCATTCGCGGAAATGCCAAAGAAAAAAAAAGAGAAAATTGGCTGGGGTCTGACAAGAGTGATGATGATAAAACTGTTCTTCTGCCTTCATTTTTGAATTTGTTTTTGTGCATTTGGAATTGTTTCTGCTATACGGCCTAGGTGAATTGTTGCTGAACTGAAAAGATAAATAATGGATCCTGATCACTTGAGCGCATAAGATTTTCTTCCGTCTGTTGAATTTATTTATGTGTTGGTTGGTTTGAGATCAATTGAGCCAAATTTGTGTTTGATTTGCTGTCCTACTGAAAAAAATTTGCCGTTCCGTCCTTCCATCTTGCCTGTTTTAATTGTGTACCTGTTATGTAATCTGAATAAATAATAATGAAAGAAAAAGAAAAGAAATTTTTGACATGTCCCACCCATTCCCTCAGCTAACATTTTGGAATGCAGCCTACACACACTGATTTTTATGTTTTCATCTTGTTTTTGTCTGATTTTGCTGATCTATTTTTCATTCTGTTTTTATTTATTTTGTTTCATTCTATATACTTTTACTGATTGACATGTTTTGGCTTCTTCTGTTTTTCTGCCACTACTTTTTTTTTTTTTTAATGATTTTCTGTTCCTTTTCTGTTGTGTATTTTTGAATATTAGTAACTGTGCTGTGGACTGTGATGAGTGACAGAACCAGCTGGGGTGTGTTCCACTGCAAGATTCGTGAACTGGGAGTGAAACCCCAAATGTTCCTAGTCGCGCAACCTGTATACCTCGGGGAGAGCGCTCCCAGCTTGATCGCAAGATGTCTCGCCCCGATCAACTGGATACTTCGGCGATATTCTTCTTCTGTATAACCTGTATGGTCCGATTCAAATAGACTAATGTCCGCACAGTGTAGGTGAGTTTCCTGTCATTGGTCTTCCTCTTTCTTTGCGACTGTTCTCGGCCAATCGCTGATCATTCTTGTCCTTGGTACGTGATTCGATACATCACCCCCATCTGTATGCCTGTATGGCCCGATTTGAACGGATCTTCGCCTGTCTTCTCAAGCTGTACGCGGGAATAGATCGGTCCCACAACTCGGCCTTGGTCGTCGGTTGGCTATAAAAGCTGAGCTTGCCCTTGCCCTTTTTGTTCCTCATCGCTCTTTGCTTGCTGACTTTCCTCCCGCCTCAACTTCAGCAACCCCACAACAGAAAATCAAATCAAAAAAATGTCCGCCCCTCGCGAATTCGCTCCTGCTGCCGATGCAACCACCCAGAACCGATCCAATCCTTCTCTAAAGATGTTTTGCCCCGCGCGCATTTGCTCCGTTGGCGCTGCGACTGTGCACCCTCGCAGATCCCTGTGCCATATCCCAACCTAGAAGTCAAGAACGCCTGCCGCTCCCGATAGAGAAGATTGACCTAAGCCGGCGGTACTTAAGAACGAGCCAGCTTGTTGATGAGAACCAAAAAAAAAAAAAAACGATCTGTTCCTCTGCGCCGATGTCTGCCAGCCGCCAGGCAAATCAAAGACCAGCGCCTGACGCCCTATTATCCCCAATTCCGGCGCTCCCGACCGATCGTGCGACCACCACTGATGAGTGGACCGCCAGCAACTCGCCCTGCGCCTCTTGATGACCACAATTAAGAAGACCTAAAAAAAATAAATCTAGAAAAGAGAGAGAGGATGATAAAAAAATGATAGATAACTTATTTTTCCTTCTTTTTCTGTATGGATTGCTTTTTATGACTGATGCTTAGATGAATAATCCTGTTGTACATGGGTGACTAGATTTCTTTTTGTTTTCCTTTTTTATTTTCCCTGATCATACATATGCAATTTGACTTAAAGCTGTTAAGATGTAAAAAAAGACCTGAGAGTGAGATTGAGCCAAGTGAGTTGAAACCTTAAGGGAAAATTGAGTTTTTTTTTTTTTTTTATGTTTTTGATTTTTCTGGATGTTTAATGCTGGATCTGAATCTGAGATGAATGTGACTGAATTTTGACCAAAACTGATTGATGATGCCCGAGCAAAAAAAAGAATTAAGCTTGATAGTGAACTGGGTGATAACTTGAGTGATTTTTATGTTATTTTCTATTTTCATTCTTTTTCTCTTTATTTTCTGTTTTTACTCCTATATACACTTTTGTTGATGAGTTTATTTTAGCATTCAAAGAAGCAGTCTTCCCAGTCCTGCCAGAATGTGGCATACTGGTCTCCCATCTTCTTTTGCTCTTGACGCAAGCTCCAGCAGAATCCTCCCCCAGGTGAGCCGTCCAAAGATTTCGACCATTCCTCGTACAGCGTTTACTAAAAATTCTTCTTCTTTCTGCTTGCTTATGGCGTTCCTGTCCTGGCTTATTGCCCATTTCCGGTGTTGCTTCATAAACATTGATGCGTCCAGGCTTCCAAAATAAACTTCTCGCCGATATTGGGGAGGCATCCACCAGTAGGCCGACCAGATCTCGTCGTTCCTCAAGTATCCATACAACCCATCATCATTCAATAGCATCGCGAATCCAATCCGTCCAGCTGGGTATCCAGGAAGCTCTTCCCAAATGCCGCCTCCGGTGGGTGGGAATGTTTCTGGGTATAGCCGTAAGAAATCTTGCGTTGGGAATCCACCATCCAAATAATCCAGTCCGAGCGCACTATTGACCTTGAAAGCTCTCTTCTTCCGCTTAGGCTCATATACTTCAAATTCTAGCCAGTCATTGTTGTCGGTTGGGATGCATGCTTCTGTTGTCCATGGTTCTTCATCTTCCGGGTGATTGCTATTGTTGTCCTCTGTGGTTAGGTTCCATGTGTGTTCTTCCAAAATTGGCGTGTCTTCTGGTATTCCTTCTTGGCTGACTATAAGCTCCACTAATCCTTCCGTCTGTTGAGATTTATCAGGTTCTTCTATGTTCAGGCTTCCTGTGCTGCTGGCCAATGTCTCTGAGGTACTTTCTTCTTCACTCGAGTATTCCGGTAACTGAAGTTGGTGGACACATTTGTTCATAACATGACGTCGCGGTGGGGCCATTTGCCATCCTGGAATCCTTGGTGCACAGATAGGTATACATAAACGTGCTCCGTCCCAGACCTCATAGCTTAGAATCTCTCCACGATCCTGCGACAACTCTAAACGGACTTTATGATCAGCTAAGAAGGGTCTCCCCAGAACGGTATGGACTTTCCCTCGAACAATGAAGAAGTTAGCATGCTTATTATTCTGTGTATCAATATGAAGTGGTACTTCTTCAGCAAGTCCTACTACTGGAGAAGTGTGACCGCCAATACCCGTAATCCTCATGTGAACTTCCTTGGTTGGTAGTTGTAACTTTATAGCTTGTTCTTCCGGCATGATGTTTAATTCTGACCCACTATCCACTAATGCTTTGACTTTTCTTCCATTGATGGTGACGTCCACAAATCCCAACGGACATGCGTATGTTAAAGTCTGTAATGGTTTATAGTCGTCCATGTGAAACTCCGGTCGTTGGCCATCCAGTTCTTCATCAAATTCACCGCTGTTTACTCGTCCGGATTGTTGGCTTTGAAGGATGGTCTTGGATTCTTCTTCTGCAAAGTGATGTAATTCTTGGATAAATCTTGGCGCTATAAGTAAGAGTTCTTCCAAAGTGAGTGTGAAGGATTGCTTCAATATCTTTTTCCTTAGTCCCCCCCCAACTTTAGCTTTGTCCGTCGGTTTCCCTGTTAATTCCTTTGAGCCTTCTTCCTCTTCTTTCTTTTCCTTTTCCTTCTCCTTACCCTTGGATTTGACTGGTTCTTGAATCACGCTTCCGTCACTGATGTCGTTGTCTGATGCTCCTTCTACCCACGCCCCCGGATAACTTGGTCTTCTCTTCTTTGGTGCTGCCGGATTCTTGTTTGCTTCTTGATTTGGAGGTGGAGGTTTGGGTACACTTTCTGCTGGTTTGATAACTTCCTCAGGTCTTGACTGAGTAGGCTGACTCTTATCTCCTAATCTTGCTGATCTTCTCAATCCAAATCCAACCTCGTACTCCGGGTCCTGCTCGTTGCAATGAATGACTGGCGGGCTCCACATATCCCATTGGTTGATTTCTATCATGGACGTTGTGGGCATTTGCATTGGTAATTCTTCATTGTGGGTCCAAGTCGCCGAGTTGGTCTTCTTGTCTTCTTGCTGAGTCATTCCGTCTTTCTCTGCATACTTTCTTGCTAGCTCACAAACTGATTCTTTGCCGTCCGTTGGAATTGGTTGACAATTTGGATAATAGAAATTTGGTCCTTGCTTGAATACTAGCCGTTTTTCGATATCTTCACCTAATCTTGCGCAAAACATGGACGTATGATCGGCTCCTTTGCAGTAATAACACTGGATTGGATTCCTGGGAAACGGGTTTGCTCCAAATGGTCGCTGTCCTGCTGGGGGAGGCTGATATCCTGACATTTGTGGTGGTACTCTTCTTGAGTTCTGACTGGTATTCAATTCCGTTCGTAATCTCTTGATCTCCTCTTCTAAGGTCTGAATTTTACTAGCTCCTTCTGGTGCTTTTGTCTCTGTTTGAACTTCCTTCTTAAATTCTGGTGCCTTGCTTAATTTCTTCATGGATTTTCCTCCTACTTCCAGGTCCAAAACAGATAGTGATGCTTCCACGTAGTCCTTCAATTGAGCCAACTTGGGTACCAGCGCTTTTCCGTCCTTGGTCTTCTTCAACTTCTTATCGTGGGCTAGATCTCGTGCAATTTCTCGTCGTATCTCCAAGGCAATTGCCCTCCAGAGTGGTTCTCCGCTTTCCGCATTTATGTCCTTGTATTCCATCCTTGTCAAGTAGGCCAAAATCTCCTCCAGCTCGCCAATAAATGTCCGGTATTCCTCCTTGGTTTGGATTCCTCCTTTGTCTGAGTACTTGCTAACTAGATTGGATACTGAGCTCTCGTCGAATCGTCTTTTGGGTGTTGCTCTTCCCCACTTGCTGATAAGTTCCTTCTTCAGTAGTTCCCAGTCGCAATTCTCGTGTCCTTCCATATACTCAATACATTCGCTAATCTTCCTGTCCTTGATCATAAATGGTAACTGTAAAGCTACATCCCGCCCTCCGGCCTTCTGTAATATCGCTATCTTCTCCACTCGTTTGATGAATAATTCTACTTCGGACCCGTCAAATTCCACGTTCAGCTTCTTGGTGTCCAGGACCACACCTTTCTCTTCGTCCGGTAATTTTCGATATGACCTGTTCCTGGTAGGTTGAGGTTCCTCCTCTTCTGATGAATCAATTAGACTTTCTTCGTCGTCCTGAATGGTCGTGTCCAAGCCAGTTGTTCTTCCTGTGAATGGGGTTGATGTCGTGAATCGAGGGGTTTGTCCTCTCGCAATGGTGTTTCTGGTAATGGTACGTCTTTTGGTGATTTGCTTTGTTCTAAAAACATAGCCATCATATCATGCATCTCTTTTAGGGAGTCCTCGAACTGATTCATTTTATCCTGCTGTACCTTCATCCTTTCTGATGTTTCCTGCATTTCCTGTAGTGTTTTATCCATGCTGGGAAGGTTTTGATTTTGTTTTTCTGATTTTATTGTGTTTTTCTGATTTGATGTTTTATTCTTGACTGATCTTCTGCTGGGTGATATCCTATTCTTCCTGGCTTGACTCTTCTGCTCGACTCGTATCCACGCTGCGCCCCGTATTCAAAATCTATCCTCGCCTACGTCCACGGAGTTTTCTTGATCCAGGATTAGTCGAGGTGATCCACGCAAAACGCCAACGGATTTGATCTAATTTGAAGGAAATCGGCCACTGTTGGGACACCAGATGTAGGACTCCTGTGGGACAAATGATAATATTTGGTAAAGATCCGGCTGGGGGAAATAAACTGGTGAGTTAGGTTGAAAGGCTAAACAGTCAGTTTACGGGTGGTTTATTGGCCTGCCCCTTTATAAATACTATACCCTTTGTAAGGAATCTTAAAATCAATATAAAAAGAGAAATGGCTGATTTCAAGATTAAGTTTACTAAGTATAGTAATCTCAATCAGACTTAGACCTTATACGTTGTTGTATGTGAGTAGACCGCTTATAACTAATGATATGGATAATCGAACCGTGGGATTGATTATGTGAAAATGCAATAGTGTGTTGGACTATTGCAGGTGATTGTTGATGATTGTTGAGTTTGTTGATGATTGATTGATTTGTTTGTTGATTGATTGGGTTGTTTGTTGATTGATTGGGGGGTTTGAGAAATGTTTTTATTGTTGGGGTTGATAACTGATTGATTGACTTATTGACTGATAACACTGATGACTACACTTGATGACTACACTTGATGACTAACTTGATGACTGGTGAGACACACTATACTCTCTTAGTAAGTGGCTGAGGAAAAAGAAAACAACAGTGGTGGGGAAATGACCTCCTTATATAGGAAAAGATGAGGGAATTTAGCTCCAAGGGAAGGTCCTTTGAGGGATTTATGCTGCAGGCGAACTGGTCAGCTGCACAGCCTGCTCCTTGTTGCTATGGTTTCAGCACAGCATGACATCATTGCTGCACAGCATGACATCATTTCTGCACAGCATGACTTCATGTCTGCACAGCATGACATCATATCTGCACAGCATGACATCATTTCTGTGCCCACTCCCCACCTGTACTGTGTACAATACAGCCCATTCTTCTTCCTTCTTCTATCCTTCCATCCAGGGGCTGAAACATCTTCCATCACCCCTTCTTTCTTCCAATCCTTCCAGCTTCCATCCTGTCCTCCTGGTCCTTCTTCCCCTTCTTCCCCCTGTGTCCGCTCCTTGTACTGCTACCATCGTCCGTATTTCCTGCTTGCTGTTGGTGTAACTCTTCCTTGTTGTTGATTCTGTGATGTTGGTGTATCATGTATTCTTCCGGATTCCTTCTTTACTCCTCCCTGATCTTCCTCCTCTTGTATCCTATTCTAGTGTACATCTTGTAAGTGAACTTGTAATATATGAAATGTACCTCTTTGGCATTGGAGCGGGAATGGAACACCACACCGTGCGCGACCAAAACAGTGCCCAGCAATTAACAAAAATTTATTGCCAGGCACTGTACTTTGTCCAGTGATATACAATTACCCCTCCTGATTTCTCTCATTGGGACAAGATTTCTCTGCCAGGTCTGGACATTGACTTGGGGTATATCATCCTGCAGCTGCCCAGCAAGATTCTGTTGGGCTATACAGGAATTTATACATCAAATTCATTAAAATGTCTTTTTTTTTTTTGAAACATCTCAAAATTATCTATTAACATTGCACATCTGGAAAATTATGCATTTATAAGGGCACATCTACAGCCTGTAAATGGTAAATGATGACAGGAAACAATCTGTAAATGGGGCATGATGACAGGAAGCTGAACTGTGCAAAAATGAAACTCTCTAAAAGTTATCTTGGACTTGAAGTACATATAATACTGAAGCTACTCCAACACAGTTAAATTCCATGACAGCATCAACCCCCCCCCCCCCCCCCCCCCCCCCCCTCAGAGCAGCACTCACCCACCCAAACCGGAACCAGCGAATTGTGTGGGGCAGTGAACTTGGTTGTTCTGGCCTTTCAAAAGACAACAGAGGCTCTTTAATTCATCTACACTCAGATCAAATTTCAAACACTTTATGTAAACAACCAAAGAATTAAGTTATCAGAAACACAAGCAAAACAAGACTCCCTCCATTTTCAAATCACACAGACATGTACTAAGACAATACTTTTCCATCCAATTTTCTCAATACTTTTTTTTTTCTTTTTGGTGGCTGAAGACTAGTGGGACCAATAAGGGTTTGGGCAAACCTGTCTTTCTTTTGCTTCTCCACCTTTCTATTTCTCCATGTTTTCTTTTTCAAGATTAATATTGTACCTGGAGAAGCAAAAGAAAAAATTGAAATGCACATTCTCAATGGATATAACTAGCAACAGTGTAACCATCACAATATTCGGATTGTAATGGCTGTGAGCCTGGGTCTCTTTAGTGACAACAGGACACAAAGATGGAGGTCACTATAGTTGATTCCAGAGGGATAAGGAAAGGACAATCATTGTGTAGAAGAAGGGAAGAGAGAGAGAAGAATATAAAGAAGAAGAAGATGATGATTTCTGGCCCTCTTTGGGCAATTCTGTGTCTCTCCTTAAAGGAGGAAGGTTTAAGGGCAGCTAAGCTTAACCCCTCTTCTCTTGAGAAACAGAGAAGGTCCAGTCAGAGACTGCCTTTCCTTTTTATGCCAAAGGAAACTAGGAAAGGTTATGTAACAGGAAACCTATGTGGATTGTAGCAGCGGTCCACAGAAGCAAAGATTGATATGTTTTATTTGGTTTGATTCTATATTCGAATGAAGATGATGATGAGTAGAAAGAGGTGAAAAGATCAAGAGCTCAGAAGAACTTTCGAAGAAAGAAAGAACTTGGCAAGAACTGCTCACTAGTCAATAAGTGACACCAATTGACCACGACTATATGACAAGGGGAATGGGTGGGACCTAGGTTGATGAGTAGGGAGGAGTTGAGTTGTCCAGAGTTGTCTGTTTTCTTCTAAGTTGATTGTTCTGAGTGATGATGAAAATTTTCATCTTGCCAGCGGTGAAAATGGTTAACCTTGTTGATTGAAATGCATATATTCAATATGGTTTGAACTTAGAAAATAGTAGATGTTTAAAGTGCAATTACTTCTCAGTTATACATCACAACTATGGACATTAATAGATGAAAGTGATCAGGAAAATTAGGGGAATCTGATGAGAACATTGTTGAAGCCTTTTGGGCAACTATGTTGTCTATAAGGCTGACAACGGCCAATACCGTGTATTGTAGTGGCCATCCAATACCTGGTTCTTTGGAACCAGTGTATTGTATTGACTGGCCAATATAATACATGTGTGTTGTATTGGCCTTCCAAATACACATTTTTGGACAACTGTGTATTGTATCAGAAGGCCAATCCCACCAATTCCAATCCAATACATCAAGTATTGGAGTGGTATCGGCAGGCCACTACACTGTTTTTTTTTCTGTGTATCATATTGGTCCTGGAAATACATCACCCAAGAAAAATTGGTATTGTATTGCCAGTCCAATACAATACCGCTACAATGTAGCACCACTATTTAAAGCTACGGTACAGGCCGCTACAAATAAATTTAGCATAATGGTTACACCATTGTAACTAGCTATGCAAGATCCAATATCTTGGCCAATGTCAAAGACTAAGGTTTAAATGACAACTTTCTATCAACTATCCACTTGGCTCACTCTCAGAGTATCATGAGGGTAAGATCCCTAGAGTTGCAGCCATAGACACAATTTTTTTCAGAAGGAGTAATACCGCCCCCTTAAAAAAATCTCTCAATTTTCATGTGCATGATTTTTTTTCTTTCACGTGACATGGGGACCAGAACATATCTTAGCAGAAACAAACCACCAATGCAAGACTAAATGTTTGACATGGTTTTTTTGTTGCTATGACTACCCATCATAATAATGAATGGGTTCACAATTCAAATTAAAAGAACTCATAGATATCACTTGAAATTTTCTCATGGTGCTGTTGACCACCCACCCAAACATGTCCAGCCATTCAGAATGTTGACAGTTGGGTAACCCAGATTCAGGGTGCCAATTGGGATGGGTTACCAACAGGTGCCCAAAGCCCAATTAGGGTCAGGCTGGGTTGGGCCATGAATTTTGGAGAAAACACAGATTCTGAACCAACCTGTTTAAGTGCTTCTGGGTACAGGTTGGTCACAGGCTGTTTAAAAGACACCTGTAATTGGGCTTCAGGGTGCTAAAAAAACCTGGTGTTAACCAGTGCACCCCAATTTCTAGTTTTGCTGAGGGGGGTGTTCTGGGGTGCAGACACTCCTGAAGTGCCAGCTTGCGTTGACTTGAAGTTGGATCCTCTTAGTCCCAGACATCTCCTTGGTGGATTTACCTGTAGACTGGTCTATTGAGTCATGATTGATGATGGCATCCAAAGTAATTCCCCATGATCAAACCAATATCTTAGAAGAAAACTCATTCTTGAATGCTCCTGCCACAAGTCCTGAATTGGTTTCTAAAACCAGTGCAGCCCTCATCATGGTTAATTTAGCAAATGAATAAGCCCATTGTGCTGCCTGAGTGAACATACAAGGTGCCTAAGGGCAGCCTGATGGACTGCACTGAAGATGGAAACCTGCTGCACTGCCCACAGTCATCCTGTGGGTTGAGTTGGACTTGGGCTTTGGGGTTAGTGTTATTTTGCAAGGTTTTTGACTGGCCCAACCCAGTCAATAAGGTGCCAGGCTATTTTAGGCAGGTCTTTGGGTGGCTTGGGCCCGCCCAATTGGCACCCTAATTGGTAACAATAGCCAAAAAATCAATTGCCCTAAATGTCTCCTATTTTTTAATGGAGAACCCTCAATTCCTAATATATTGACTTGTTAACAAAAATTTTGATATTCAGATTGTGCTCTCTGCTTCAGGATGTAAATTTGGTTTGGTTGGCCTGTGGGTGACCCAAGACCCGCTAGGTTGTGGGTTGGGTTTGGGCAGGTGTTAAGGAAAAATCACCTGACCCAAACCCAACCCAGAAATTGATTGGGTTGGGTTTGGGCAGGGTATTTTTCAATCAGGCCATGGCCTGGTTACCAAATAACATGCCTTGGGCATAAAAATGCCCAAAATTCTCTGGGTTCTGTCAGCCCAACCCAACCCAAAATGCGCCAAAACAAGCTTGGGTTTGGGCAGCAAATATTGCAAGTTGACCCAACTCAACCCAACCCAAGATAAAAGTTGGGTTGGGTTTGGGCATGCTTTTTCAGCTCAAACCTGGCTTATTTACATCCTGATCTCTGCTGTCATTAAGATAGCAAAATGTCACAAAAAACAGGTGTTATTAGGAGGGTTCACAATATGGTTGATTGCTTCTTGCGTTCCTTGATTTTTTTTCTTGCACAAGATTTCTTGCGCAAAAATTGCACCAAAATTTTAACGCAGCAAGCAACTCCCAAGGGTGTCTTGGTTGCTCAACTTGCCTAAAAAAGCTTAATTATATGTGCGCAGCACATGTACAAATTTCTTGCGCCCGTTAATTGTTTTTCTTGCAGATCCTTATTGTGAACCCCCCTGTTGTTTTTTCAACTTATTGGTGAAATGTTGTGAAGCTCAGTGAAATTTTACCTGTCACGGTTGCTCAAACCTAACCTCAACTCAATCTGATCTCAGGCTCACGCTCTCTCCCGGAAGTAATGGTACTGAAGATCAATCATCAACTACCCACTTTGCTCCTCACTCTGACTCCACTCACCACTTCACACTTTGCTCCTCACTTGACTCTCCACACCTTGCTCCTCACTCCACTCACCAAACTTTTCTCCTGACTCCTATCCGCTCCCAACTTCTTGTCAACTTTCCTTAATCATTTTGCTCTTTCTCACTCACTCCCCTCCTTCTTCCTTGCTCCAATCTCTCTCTTCCTTTTCTTCCTTTCTTTTTCTTCTTTTTGTTTCTTATTGTCCTACTCCTTGTCTCCCTTCAAATCAAAAACTTGCCAATCTAAAAACAACGCTTCACTCATGTCCAATCCGGTGAGAATCAACACCATCGTCACCTGCTCAATTCTTTTGATGACTCTTTCCTTTTAGTTGTCTGCTTCCTACTTCCTTTGTCTAGCTTTCTTTATAACTTTCTTTTCGTCCGTCTATTATCAAAAAGATAATTGGGGTTGATTTCTTTGATCTTTCTTCTTCTGTCTTATGTTCTTTCCTTTCTTTTTTTCTTCTTCTAACTCTTGTTCATTTTAGGCCCCGCACCATTTGTTTTGGGTGATTCTTGAAGCGGGTTCTCTGCATTCAGAAACAGCACAATTGCAGAACACACTTTTGATTTGCGCATGCGACAGAATTGCGTACCAGATAGGAATGATTGTTGTGTGTGTTTGTGTGAGCATGAGGTGGGCGAGAATCAGATCCAAGACACAGGGTCAGACCTATTTCTAGGATTGCTTGTTTTCATGGAGAATTGCTCCTTGGATTTCCCCAGAAACTGGTGCCTATGGTACGTGTTTCAGGGGAAAATTGATTCTCACAAAAAAAAATCAAAAATCTGCCCTAGGAATGATTCTGAGGGCCCTATGGTACGCACCCTTAGCTCTGGTTCTGCTTCTAGCAATAAAAATATAGATTCATCACTTATCTGGGTCATTCTCCAAAAAAAATGTTTTCTGGCGTGAAGTCAAAGCCAAGATTTCATGAATGCTGGTGCAGATCCATAGGCATCAATTTTTGCTTAGAAATAAGATGAAGAGACAAAAGAAAGTGGTACAGACCAACAAGTCAAAGCCAAGATTTTATGAATGCTGGTGCAGATCCATAGCCATCAATTTTTGCTTAAAAATAGGATGAAGAGACAAAACAAAGTGGTACAGACCAACTTGAATTCCCAAAAAATTCTGCTTTCACATACTGATAAGTACTGTCAAACCATCTATGCTATATGAGCCAGAAAGATAATAAAACAATGTGCAAAGATTGCAACATAATTGTACACACCTGATGTTTTTTTTTCTTCAAATTGATTACAAAAATCAATTCATTGAATATTCCCCAACACACAAATACATAAAAAACAACATCTGTTTTTTTACTTTCCTTGTGAAATAGAAAAGGGTGCAAGGTGATGGGACTGAAACAGATGGCAAAGAAAATAGTAAAATTGATGTAAGAGAGTGTGTGCATTATTATATCTGTGATGATTGATTGCAGGAAAGAGATCTGTTGCTGTTGAGTGATTCAAGCAGATACAATCTAACCAAAAAAAGTTAAGAACGACAAGAATGGTAAGCTTTTTTTTAAAAAAAAATTCAAGGTATATGTGTGACATGGTTATGTTGTGGTAAATTATACAATCCAGTAAAGTGTCCTTGGTCAACAAGTAAAAGAGTTATTAGCAAAAAGAGAAAAAAAATGCAGGAAAAACAGCTTAGGAATTAGTACATATTTGTGTTAAAAATGTTTTGGGGGATTTTGAAAAAAAGAAGGAGTGAGATAAGTGTTAACAAAGAAAAGCAGGAAATGGGGAGAAAAGAGGTAAAACCAAACAAGCCACCAAAAAGAAGAATAAAAAAAGAAGACCCTCCCGTCTGGTTGAAAAATAGATTATTGAAGCACAGGAGAAAGGGGGGAAAGCAAAGCACCACAAAAGATAAGTGACGATAGGATGGAAATATAAATGTTGTGTTAAGCAGCTAGCACAGAAAAAACAAAAGGGCATGGTGTAAACGAAGCAAATGGCAAAAAGGAGACGAAGGGATAGTGGGATTTAAAAGAGATAGGCCGGGGGACCTTTGAGCGATTGGTCGTAGTCAGGAGGCGCGCAGATCCACGCGTCGCCGTCGCCCACAAGGGAGGGTTCGGCGGCCTCGACAGCCCTGCGCATATCCTCAGCATCTTCTCTGCGTCTTCGTTCCTCATCGGATTCGGGCTCGGAGGGGTCGGAAGTGCCGCCCTCGCCGGAACCCATACGGCTGCCGTTGGAGCGGCGGTCAGCCTCGGGCAGGAGCAGGCAGGACAAGTTGGGCTCCGCGACCGAGCCAATGATGATGGGGCATCGCAGCGTGCGTATCTTGCCCGGGAAAGCAGGAGGAGGAATGGTCATAGAGCCGCTAGCAGAGCGATAATGGCCACTCAAGCGGGAGGATATAACACGCGGGACAGGCACCGTCGAGGATGTCGAGGGAAGGTTAACGGGCAGCGAGTGCTGTGATCGATGGCCCATCGAATGCGAGGCGGGTGGGGAATTGGATGCGGGAAACGGGTTGGTGATACTGACGCCTGTGGCCGTGTGTCGCGGGGCAGAAGCCTTGGTGAAGGTGTGCGGCGCAGGAACCACAAAGTCGTCGCCCACAGCCATCTTGACCTGCTGGAGGGTCTCCTGCAAGATCCCCGTGGCTTGAGCATGCTCTGGGACTCGCGCAAATCCAATCTCAATGGCAATTGAGAACCGCGTCGACACGTGTAGATGACGCCCGTACTCTTTCTCAACAGGTGGGCGGCGTCGGAAAGCGGGTGCAAACCATGAAGACCCAGACACCGGATGGTGATCAATGGTCGGCGCCTCGGATGGCTCCAGCTCGAGCGAAGTCGAATACCCATGCGCCCAGCCGACCTCGCCATCGTTCAGGAGTGGGATTGATAAATCTCGAATCAAGACCTCACACTCTTCTAACGGGTTGGCATTCGGCCGTAAGTGGTAAGGGACGTACCTGTTGGAACAAAAAAAATACCACTGTTAGATATTGCCATCCAATAGTGCGAGAGTGAAAGACAGATGTACGACTTACCCCCATCGCGAGCAGATTTCTTTCTCCTCTTTCAGATGTTTTTCAAGTAATACTTCCTCGGGTAAAAGGTGTTCCGTGGCTTCAGTCAGCCAATCAGTTTTACTGTCACGCGCATAGATCGACCGGATCAAGCTGATGCGAATGTAAAGATCAGTGGGGACGATGGGTCGGTCAATGATGGACAGGGTAACAGGAATTGAGGCTTGAGATGCAGGACTGAATGAGGAAGAGGGCAGGGAGGGTATGACGATGTGAGTGGCAGTGGAGGCTGCAATAGCGGCTGCTGTTGCTTGAGGGCCGTGCATTTGCGCAGTGACGGCCGCAATAGAGCGTTTGCGATTAACCGCGGGAGGCAGGCCATTGGCGCCGGGATGTCCAATGACTCGCTTAAAGCCCTCCCACATGCCGTTCCACGGGTTGGAACCGTTGAAGGAGCGGTCCTCCCACACCAATCGGGGCAACTTGGGTGGACCAGTAGGGAGTGTGGATGGCAGAATGTCGAATGGGACTGTGAAAACTTTGCAGTGAATGGGCTGGCCTGTAAGCGGATCAGTGGCTTTAGACCACACCGCTAACGACATAGTGTAGGTGATCCTGAAGTGGTCAGATCTGAATGAAGGTGGTCTACGGGATAAGAAGATGATGATAACAAATGAGTAAAAGGTGATGGATTGCCACTGAGGTGCGGTGAAATGCTTACAATCTGTCCGAGGCAGGAATTTTCATACTCAAAGGTAAGATGTAAGTTCCTGGAGGGAGGACAGCCTGGCCATCGAGTTGATTGAGATGCACACCACTAGTGGCTTGAGTGGCGAATTCGGCATCAGCCTTCCAAGTCTCAAGGCCATGGCTCAGGTCAGTGACAAAGTCAACAACAACGCGCTGGGTTTTCCATTTTTTGGCATTGGTACGCGAGTCTCTCGCTTGGCGACCAGTCTTACGATCGACAACAGGCACGCCGACGACACCGGTGACACCCAAAGTCATGCCACCGATCAAGGAAAGAGGAAAGCCGGCTACCTGAGGTGGGAGCCGGGAGTGGACTTTGAGTTGAGGTGAGAAGCCTACTCGTTGGAGAGGGAAAAACGCAGGAGGAGCGGTACAATCGTGCTCAGACTCAGGGTGGCTCATTTGGGGACGGTAAATTGCACCAGTGAAGGCGACCGACAAACTAAATGAGGTTTGATCCCATTCATTAGATGGGGGAAGTTGGGTGAGCTGGGAGGTCACGCCCTCCTTGGATGGGAGCAGTGGGGTAACAGCAACAGGGCTGTTGATCAAAGGTCCAACTGAGTCACGAGTGGGCTCCAGGAGGGTTGTTGGCTCTTCAAGTGGATTGAGATCTTCGAGGGCGGGAGGAGTGGAGGAAGTCCTGGTATGCAAGATTGGCGGAGCGGGGGGGAGGGTGAAAGGGTGGTGGAGGGGCCAAAGCAAGATCCAGATGGTGAGGTAGGATTGAGCTCGTTGAGGGGAGAGAGGGAGCAGGGATGTTGTGGGGTTGAGCTCAGAAAGGAAGCTTTAACGGATTGGTCCCTATCAGAAATGGGGTGCGAGCTTTCCAGCCAGCTAGCTGAGCTGGGGCGATATCCATCATCGGCTGGTAGAGAGTCCAGCGTGGAGGGAGAGCTGAGGCCGGCCGAAGAGTGTGAAAGCGAGGAGGGGCCGGATTGAAGACCGGAGGCTTGCGAGTCCCAATGTTGTTCGGCGCTCGAATTGGGGCCGGAAGTGGTGGTGAAGGTGGCCGAACGTCTGGGAGAGAAGCTAGTAGCAGGCTGGGGGCCCATGGAGTTCATCTTTTGATCGATGGATTGCATGTTTGCTGCCGAATTTAAGGTGTTCAGATGCGCAGGTTCAAATGACAAAGATGATGATGGCTGGGGTGCAAGAAAGTCCAAGATGTGCCAAGCGTTTCTTCTTTTTTCCTTTCTGGTGTGCTGCGACGGAGTATGAGGATGAATGGTCAAGAGCCAAGGGAGATATGCAAGGTGGAAGTATGATTGTTTAGTATATGGTGTACAACAATATGTAGCCCTAACAAGTGATGATTGATCCAGCAAACGATGATATTGTAAGGGGTACGATTTAAATGGGAGAAGAAGAAGAAAATAATATGGCTGCAGGGTTTCAAAAGAGGAGAAGAGACCGATTGGGGGAAGGAGTCTGTAGGAATATCTGAGGTCTCGGTCTCAGGGACAAGTAATATAGCCTGGCTAATGTTTTAGATTACGGAGAAAAAGATAAAAACAACTGATGAATAAAGATGCCTGTTCACAAGCGTTTTTTATATGGGACTAGCACCGAGGAGGTCGCTATGGCCGATAATCGTGTAGCAAGTGTTACTCATCGTAATGGGCAACACCTAGCTACAACAGCGAGGAGTCCACTCCGGTGGGAGTCCGCGCATGAGGTGCAACCTCCCAGTTGGGGTGGCAGGTCTTGCCTGGCTGATCTAGTCGACTTCGCGCGAGACATGAAATATTGGTTGTCATGTTGATTGCTCGACTTAACGTTCATGAGTTTCAGCTGGTTACGAGGTGTGTCATGCCTTTTTTTTTTTTTTTTTTTGATGATGATGATGATGATGATGATTCGCAAAATGCTTGGCGTAAATAAAATTCTTATCAACGAACATGAACTTGATGCCGCGGCACTGGAGGATGATCTCTTCCAGACCAGGCTTGAGTCCGAATTCCATTGGTTGATTTGGTCCGGGTTCACATAAACAACGGTGACTTCCCAAATGCATGGGGCAATCAGCGCAAGAGAGAGTGACGGCGGTGGTTCAAAAATGAACGTGAGAGTACACTGCATAGAAGCGTAACAAGAGTTGATTGTAACTGACCATGAATCTCCTTGGATGGGGTCCGCCGACATGGCAAGAAACTGAACTTATCCACCTGCATCTATGCAGCAGCATGGGCTGGGAAATGCTTCGCACCCCAGCTTCATGCTGATATATAAGATCCCCGCTTCTCATCCAGAGTGTTCCCTTTGTGGAATGATATGCAGAAACGAGAATGATAATAACAGGAATACAGTTGCGGATGGCATAGACCTGTATAGAAGATTTTTGGCTGTCCGGATTGCCGCAGCCCAGATTTTTTCCAAAATTTTGTCCGGGGACAAGGATTTTTCGGATTTTTCCTTATTTTTGCAGTGCACTAAAAACATTTGCAATTCTACCCAGAAGGAAAATAGGGGGGTTCACAATAAGGATCCGCGAGTTTTTTTTTAAGCGGCGCGAGAAATTTTTAGATGTGCTGCGCGAGTGCTGCGCACATATAATTAAGTTTTTTTTAGTTGAGTTGAGCGAGCGAGACACCCGTGGGGGCTGCTCGTGGTGTTAAAATTTTATCATAAATTTAAGCGAGAATTTTCGCGCGAGAAAAAAATTTAAAGCGCGCGAGAAGCGATAAATCTTATTGTGAACCCCCCTAATGTGAACTTGGGATGGGCAAAACATATACCCAATTTTACAAAAAATGGTCAGAAGTGAAAAATAAGCTATACTGAGCATGCTCAGCAATTTTTTTTTTTTTTTACAAACTGAGCAGAAATCATTTTTATTCATTCTGGCAACTTTAGGGGATTTTGCTGAGCATGCTCAGTTTTGCTCAATTTTTATTACTGAGCCATTTTGTTGAAAAATTTAACATTTTGCCTAACCCAAACAGTTGTTTTTTCTTTGGGTAAAATTACAAATGTTTGTAGTGATCATGGCTATCAGCAAGGGCTCAAAGGGAAATGTGCTGCTGGTCAAAGATAATGTCTTGCCAATCCGACTTTGTCAACGAACGACCATTACTTCAACAAATTATTGAAGACGCGGGTCACGTATGTCTATTCTTACCAAAGTTCCTTTGTGAACTGAACCCCATTGAGCTCTTTTGGTCGTACATCAAAGACAGTAAGTTATTAATACTCCCTGATGGCATGTCCAGCTGAATGCAAAAGTAGAAAATCCTGACTTGAATTGATTTGGTACGTTCTTAGCATACCAAAAGAAATTTCACACCGCAGAATCGTTCCCTGCTGCAAAGCAACTTTTTGAAGTCGTTTGGAAATGCTGCCCTCTTGTCATGATACGGAAATACTTTTGGCAAATTGATCAACAGATTTCAGCTCATCAACAAGGTTACAACAGTCCTCAATCACAAGTACTCATGAAAAAATAAAAGTCCCATTGCTGCATTCCTCAACATGCAGCAATGAGCATTGATATGTTGACCTCATGAATTATGTTCTCACTTGCCTGTCTTCCTTTTTTTTTTTTTCTAGCTCTGCTCCTTATGTCTTCTCTTCTGTTTTCATTTGCTCAATCTTCATTTTTTTGCTTCTCAAGTAAGAATGCAGGACTCACTATGGGTTTATGGAGGTCTAGTAAGCCAATAATGAGTTCTGAGTACATAAATATAAGCTTATACTATGGTTTTAAGGGTGGTGTCTGGATTGGGTGGTCCCTCAAAAAAAAAATCCCTTGGGCAGAAAGCTTAGCCCACTTAATTTTAGAATCTTATACACAGTCCAAAAACACTCAAAATTGTGGTTGCCATGTGGTTATGTCCTATAGGGCCAAGTAACAAATGGTGCACGTCTAAATTGTATATTTTGCCCGCGGGGCCCTACAGGTCTATGGCATCCGCAACTGTAGTGAGTGAGTAACCTGCGTACTCACTCGCTATATACATATCTGACTCCGGCGGAGAGGCAAGTGTCACTATGTGAAACCTATGTCAATAAGTTTCTACACCCTGCTGTTGTTGTGACCCAAGAGGGCTACGCACCTGAGACTTGCCGCAGCCCCTATATATTTATGTTCTCTTCTGGTGCAGACCCGGAAGAGAACCATTGCAAATACTATCTATTTCTCCACCACCTTCACCCCTGCCATTTCCTCTTTAGCTGTAACAGGGCACTTCTCCAGTAATATTTTGGATCAGACATTCAGGGTGTGTACCATAAGGTACCATAGGGCCCTCAGAATTGTTCCTTGGGCAGATTTTTGATTTTTATTTTCTGAGAATCGATTTTCCCCAGCAACGCGTACCATAGGCACCAGTTTCTGAGGAAATCCGAGGAGCAATTCTCCATGAAAACAAGCGATCCTAGAAATAGGTCTGACCCTGTTTCTTGGATTTGATTCTTGCCCACCTGATGCTCACACAAACACACACTACAATCATTCCTATCTGGTACGCAATTCTGTGGCATGCGCAAATCAAAACTGTGTTCTGCAATTGCGCTGTTTCTGAATGCGGAGAACCCGCTTTGAGAACCACCCAAAATGGATGGTACGGGGCCTTTTGTTCTTGAGAGATTGGAGGTACTGATCACCTGCCAAATCTGCTAAAAATGTGAAGAGAGGGGTTCCAAGGTGTGAGAAACAACACGTGACAGCTACGGCATGCACGGCAGTGGCGTCAGCTCACGGAAGCGTCCCGGTACTCGGTCCCTCAACTCGGTGAAGAATTGCATAACTCACCTACGGCATGCACGGCAGTGGCGTCAGCTCACGGAAGCGTCCCGGTACTCGGTCCCTCAACTCGGTGAAGAAGAGAAGAGAGCCGGTACCGGCGCGCAATGCCGTAGACTAAATACAATGTGTTGCGGCGCAGCATACAAGACAGAACCCTAACCCAGCATCTCACTGCTCCGCATCCCTGTGATCTCAGGTATCACCGACCTGTCACAACCCAGTCTCTAACACCCCCTCCCTCGGTTGTGGCCTTGACCCCATTAGGTTGATCTTCTCTAGCGCTTTCTTGATGATATTTGGTCCTAATCTCTTGGTGAAGATGTCTGCAACTTGACTATGAGTGTCCGTCCATTGTATCTTGATGGCGTATTGGCGAATGAAATCATTAATAAAATAAAAGGCTCTTGATAAATAACGGGTCTTCTTCTTGGAGGCATTGTCTCCAGCAATCAAGATGGCGGCTTCATTATCGCAATAAATTTCAATAGGTATGGTTTGCTCAATGTCAATGAGTAGGTTTTGAAGTTGTGCGAGGATTTGCAATCCATCAGAGAGTGCGATGTATTCTGCCGCGCAAGTCGACAGAGCCACTATGGTTTGCCGTTTTGAGCCCCAAGCGATGCTGTTCCCGTTATGCCGTACCATGTATCCGGACGTAGACCGCTTGTGTTCTCCTCCCCAGTTGGCATCCGACCAGAGCTGCATCACCCCATTTCCCTTTCCAAATTCCATCCTCAAATCCCTGTTCCTCTTCAAATAACCTATCAACACATCTAGGGCCTTCCAGTGGTCGCCAGATGGGTTCGCGCTGTATCGAGCTAGCAGATTGACTGAGTAGGACAGGTCTGGGCGAGTCCCACTGCACAGATACATCAGCAAACCCAGGGTGGACCAATATTACGTGGCGTTGACAGATTCACCTGCGTTGATCTCTAGGTGTTCTTCTGGGAGCGTGCTGCATTTGGGGAAGCATGGGCAAGGGTAGTCTTGAATGATTTGCTCGACGAGGAGGTGTTGGTCAAGCAAAATGTTTTCACCGTGCCATACAATGTTGATGCCCATGATCTTCTCTACGGAATTGGACCATTTCACCTCCATCTGCGCCGCGATTGCCTGGTGTAGATCATCAAGAACCCCTTGCGACAACCCCATCGCGAATCCATCATCAACGTGTAACCATATCACGACAAAATCTTTTTTTTGACGACAGAAGTATAAGGACGGTTCTAACTCGCTCGCCGTGAAACCGATATTGCACATTTTTCCACTGAAGAACTTCCACCAACATCTGGCCGCCTGTTTTGTGCCATACATCGCCTTTTTTAGTCGCATGATCTTTCCTTTCCATTGAGGCATGATTTCAACGGGAGGTTGGATGTAGACTTCCTCCTCTATCGGGCTATACAGGTAAGCAGAGCTAATATCAAAGGTGGCCGTGGGCAGGTTTTGGCTTTGGGAGATTGATAGTAACAAGCGGAGGGTGTTCAAGGAGGCCGTGGGGGCATATGTTTCATTGCAATCGGTCCCCATTACTTGATTGAATCCTTTTGCAACGTAACGGGCCCAAAATTTGTCGATTGATCCGTCAGGTTTTTGCTTGATAGTGAACACCCACCGCGCACCGAGAGCCTTTGACCCTTTGTACGGGTTGACGGGTCACCACACACCTAACGACTTGAATTTTTCTAGTTCATATAGCGCTGTGGCTTTCCAATTGGTTGAGTCAGGCCCGGAAAGTGCCATCTTAATGGTCTTCGGCAGGCGGTGCTCTTGTGCGACCGGGAGACTTTCGATCTTCTTGAGCTCCGCAGCGGCAATCTTGTGTGTAGGCTCGCCTCCAAGGACAAGTTTTATTTGGCGGACGACCTTCTCCAGCTCGGATTCCGGGATGGCGTCACTCAGCTCGGAGACTGGCAGGGGCTCCGTGACTTCTGCCTCAATGACGGGGCCGGGACGTGCTTCTTTTACTTCTAGGGCCTGGAACTCTGGGAATTTTGCATCAGAGGTGTGTACTATTTGCTTCTGTGACGGGACATAGAACAACCAGCCTGACCCGGCTTTTGGGTATCCTAGCATGAGGCACTCAACCGCTCACTCCTCGATTTTGTCAGACCAAATGTCCTTTGGCACATGACATATTGCCCTAGACCCAAAAGGGTAAAGTTCGTTGGGTGAGGGTTTAATCCTGTATAGGACCTCGAGTGGCGAAGTGTTGACTTGGGAGTTGGGTATGCAATTGTGTATGTACGCAGCTGTGAGGTATGCGTAGCTCCAATAAATTTTTGGAAGCTTGCTATCGTGGAGGATCGTGCGTGCCATGTTGCCAAAAGTCCGATTTGCTTGCTCAGCCTCACCATTCTGTTGTGGATGATAAGGCGATATAGGCGCCAGGGTGGTTCCAACTTCCGCTAATCGCTCTTTGAGGTTCCCCACATATTCCGCAGCATTGTCACAACGTAGGTATGCCGGTGTTCTCCCAAGCGCAGTCTTCAGGTGTAAAACCCACGCCATGATCTTATCAGGAACTTCCTGTCGGGTTGCCATGATGGCGCAGTACGTGTATGTACTGGCGTGATCGCGGAAGGTGATCAGGTACCGGCAGCCGTTGATGTCCATATTGAACGGGCCTGTAACATCTGTCATGCATAGGTCAAGGGGATTGTCCCTAGGGATGTTGGAAGTCGCCCCATTACCTTTCATGGCGGTGGCTTTCGATTTTGCGCATTGCACACAGAAGAAAGGCTTTGTGTCTAGCTTGAGATCGGGGAGGTAACGGCGGACGAAGCGTTGGACAATTGGTTCAGCTGCATGTCCTAAGCGGCAGTGCCATAAGAACAGCTCGCCGGAGGGTTTCTGGGAGACTTTGGATAGAATTGCAGGGGGGAGGGAAGTGGCTACGTTCCAACAGTAGTTGGAGTAAACAAGATCAAAAGAAAGTCCCCCTGGGCTAATCAATTTGGCATCTGTGTGGTTATGCGCAAACAACCACCCCGCTTCTACTAGTTGTCCGGTCGATAAAATCAACCCTTTTATTCCGCCACAATAGAACACGTCTTCAATCTCCATCACGCCCGTCGGCGTCGGTATCGTGAGACTACCAACAAATTCGACGGGTGCCACATATTCAGAGATGGCCAATGATATAGTCAGCGGATTGGACAATCGTGACTTGATTTTGAAGAAACATGATTTTCCACTCACGTTGATTGTGGAGCCGGAATCCAGCAGAACCGTGCCATCGTTGGCATCTGGCAGGTCAATCTTACGGATGCGGCCGTTTGACTGGGGTGCCGGGTGGGAGTTGTTTGCCGGTTGCTGGTATTGTGCATTCCGGGCGGGCGGAACAAAGCGAGACCCCTTCTCGTTGTGGTTAGGGGGTGGCGCCTCGACTCGGCCAAAGCGAACGTCCTCCTAGTACGTGTCGCAATCTGAGTACCAGTGGTCGACCTCGCCGCAGTAACGGCAATTATAGCCGTATCTCGCGTTGAGAGACTCGGTGTGGCCCTTTCCTCGGAAATGGGCGGCTTTCTCGACGGAAAACTTCCCGTTGGTTTGGGGATGGGGTTCCGGGCCATTGCGCTTGTGTGGTGGTTTGTAGCGTTGAGGTTGCTGACGACCTTGAATGGCGTTAACCAACATTTCGACATCGGAAGGAATTGAGCCGGGACTCAGAGCGGATCCCTTGCTAGTTTTGCTGAGGGCGGATTGGATCACTGTCGTGACTTGGCCGAAAGTTGGTGCGGTGACCATGTCGTCCAAAGGCTGGCTGATGGAGTACTCGAAATTCTTCGAGTCGGTGCCTGGGGGTGCTTTGGCTAGGGCTTGAAGAAGGAGACCACCGAGTTTGTTGACGGTGACCTTGGCTTGCTCAACATCTGATATGATGGCGCAGAATCGCGCAAGCCAGGACTCGCTGGCAGGTGATTTCTCGGCAGCGAATCTGAGGATCTTTTCAACCAGGATGATTTTGTGGCGTCTTCCCGACATCTTGCATTTGGATCGCAAGAGCTTGAACAGATCCTTTGACGCAGTGATTTCATTGGACTCTACAATCGAGAGTAAGGCGTCGTCGAGAGTGCCGCGCATCAGCACCGCGACCGCCTTGTTCTGGAGGGAGTCGAGCTTATGAAAGTTGTCCTGCTCGTCATTCAGGAAAGTTTGATCGCGGACGAAAACATGTTGTAGGGTCCTGTCGATTGCATTCTCCCATTCGGTGTAATTGGAACCATTGAATGAGAGTTTGGGGTTTCGGGGGTTGACCTCTTTAAACAATTTGACCGGCGATTTGACAAATTGCTTCATCATCTTGTCGGCGAGGGAGTTGGAGTGGTAGGTGTTGGGGTTGGTGTTGGCGAGAGCCTGGGCCCTCGCGGCAGCCTGGAGGCTCACGATCATGTCGTTCTGTTGACGCATGACCGTTTGCAGATCATTCAGTTGGGATTGTGGGTGGTTGACGGAGTCGTCTGCCATTTCGGTGGCTGGTTGGAATCTTTCAAAGCTGCCGGAATCGTCGGAATCAGCGGATCTTTCGTTTGGGTTGTTATTGACACCAAATCTCATTCGACTTGACACGAGGAGAGCTCCGGTACTCGGGTACGCAATGCTATGGAGAGGCGGCTTTTAACCTGTGAGAAACAACACGTGACAGCTACGGCATGCACGGTAGTGACGTCAGCTCACGGAAGCGTCCCGGTACTCGGTCCCTCAACTCGGTGAAGAATTGCATAACTCACCTACGGCATGCACGGCAGTGGCGTCAGCTCACGGAAGCGTCCCGGTACTCGGTCCCTCAACTCGGTGAAGAAGAGAAGAGAGCCGGTACCGGCGCGCGATGCCGTAGACTAAATACAACGTGTTGCGGCGCAGCATACAAGACAGAACCCTAACCCAGCATCTCACTGCTCCGCATCCCTGTGATCTCAGGTATCACCGACCTGTCACAACCCAGTCTCTAACACAAGGCAAGATAACTGGTTGTTTGATTTTTTCTCATCCCTTGCTGACAATCAGACAAATTGTACAAGTGGAAGGAAAGAGGAAGGATCTATGATACATATCCAACCTGGTGCCTGTAGATGGTACCTGACGACCTGTTTCATATTTTACCAAGAATCTTTGGAGCCTTGATCGCCGCAAAACTGAAATCCTTCCACAGGAGACCGAAAGATCTCCCTGGAGTTATGTGATTGGTCACCCGGTACCAACTAACCCGGGCGCGCAGGTCCGGATGAGCCGCTCTCATGCCATTTTTTTTTGTCAAGGAGGTCCGGATGGATTTTTTTCACGGAGGTCCGGATGGACACAACATATGTACTTTTTAATGCATTCAAATTCGCTCTCAAGTTGCTTTATATGACCAAAGATGAATAATGAGATTGGTAAAAGTACATAAGGCTTTGTGGCAGCAGGCATGGAAGAATTATGCGTTGATGGACAATGTGAATGTATGCGTATGTGCTCGATGAATAGATGGAAAGTGTGAATCTATAAAACGCTTAGTCCAGCGATGGGAATGATAAATGCAGCTTCATTGGACCGCTTCAGATTATGGATCAAAGGTGTATGCTGAGCAAGTTGGTAATTGTCGGTTCCCATTCTCGAACCTGGAATCGATGTAATGCTTGTATGCGTCTTAGTCACGCTCCAGACCTGGTCATCATCATCAGTATTCACATTATGTCTCCACCCTTCCTTGATGAGCATCAACATGGCGAGTTGTTCCGAATTTTTTTTCATACAAAAAAAAAAGGCCAATAACCTCGAGAGTTTTATTTATCGACCGATAAGCTCCGCCTAGTCCATAGTTCGCTTCCATCCGTCTTTTAAGGTTTCAGCAGAGTGCTTATGCCGACTGATACCTGCTCCATACCGCTTGGGTTGAACTTTCAAATTGGCTTTCGACTTGGATTTGATTTGCTCGATAGAGCTTTCTTGGTTGGCTTTCGACTTGGATTTGATTTGCTCGATAGAGTTTTCTTGGTCCGATGAGGTATATACACGGCCAGACTTCTGCGATGGTTTTTTGTGAGGCATGATTTCAATCTCACAGCTTTCTGATTTCCGCGGGCGATTCTTAGTCGGATTTGGGGCCTTGGAAGCCAAAAATAAGCCGGGTAATTGGTCCTCATCTGATTTTTTGTCAATCTCGCAGCTTTCTGGTTTCCGCGAGCGTTTCTTAGTCGGGTCTGGGGCCTTGGAAGCAAAAGATAGACTGGGCAATTCGTCCTTATCCGATTTTTTGTCATTCTCGCAGCTTTCTGGTTTCCGCGGGCGTTTCTTGGTCGGTTTGGGAGTCTTAGAAGCAAAAAAAGGTCTGGGCAATTCATCCTCATCTGATTCTTCGATCTCGCGGCTTTTTGATCTCCGCGGGCGTTTCTTGGTCGGGTTTGAGGTCTTGGAAGCAAAGGATAGTGTGGGTAATTCGTCCTCATCTGGTTTTTCGTCAAGCTCGCAGCTCTCTGACTTCCGTGGGCGTGTTTGAGTTAGTTTTGGGACCTTGGAAGCAAAAAAAGGTCTGGGTGATGATCCTTCCGCATCTGATCCTGATGTCGACGGATCGTCCGACGATGATTGCGTCTCATCATCTGGATCCGGAAACATGATGGTACCAAACGTCCGACTGTCTTCTAGGGTTGACCGCACGTGAGGGTCGGTGACTTTTAACTTCAGGTCCTCTGCAATCAAGCAAAGTGCAGCCTCGGGGACCAGGACCTTACGTAATAGGAAATCGGGCGAAAGAGGGTGAGCCAATTTGGTGACAGTATCGACTAGGGATGGGCGAAGAAACATCGTGTGAAGGGTACGGTAAATGACTTCGTATCCTCGTACACCATAGCTAAAAAGAGACCACCATTAGACCGGGATGATCCAGTGGATTCATTTCTTTTGTGGAGGCCTGCAAAAATATGGGTTGCTGGATGATATCAAGCTATCAAGTACTCACTAGCCTGGCTGCTCGATTTGAAACGTTGCCAATTCATTGGCGACGCTTTGAACTTTTCTTCGACCTTGCTCTGTCCACGCTTTGACAGCTACTTCCATGAAGTCAGAAGCAATGTCCCGGGTGCAGACCCGATGGAGGTACTGACGATGGCTCCGTATTCGTCTACGCACATGTCACGGCAACAAACATCAGTAGCAGCCAATACACCTTAAGGGAATATTCTTCAAGGCTGGCTCACTGAGGTAAACTTTGAAAATCAATTTTCTTTGGCCAGCCCTTTTTAATACCCATGGGGATCAAATTCTTTTCAGCTCGATGGAGTTGGCAAAAAGTAGCAATGTCGGGGAACTGAATAAAAATTGTGATCAGCACTAAATTGAGGCTACATATTTTCGCAGTGCTGACTGCGGACTAAATGCTGAGGTACTGACGGGTAAGTACAATGCAAACGGGTTCTTGGATTCTTTCCTCTTTTCCACTCCAGGTTTGGTTTTGAGATACTTCAATTGGTTGGTAAGTTTGCTGGAAGGTTTTTCAGGAAGCAGCTCGTCACAAAATGGACATAGACATTCTAGATAAATAAGATGGGGATCAGTTTGACATTGGGTGAGCGCCAGGATAGGTGAGCTAGAAATTGAAGCAAACCAGGATTCTCCATGCTTTGGGTGATTTCTAAAGAGAGCTCATCCGGATCTGAAATGTGGTGGTTATATGTGAGAGGCCGACGAACCCTATCAGTCTGCAGGGACATGCCTAAGCCCGATAGCGTGTTTTGTATGTCTTCCTTGAGATTGACAAGAGGTTGACAAGTATTTTGGGTGGTGGGAACAATGGAGGCCCCATCTGAGGATGGGGATCGCGTAGAGAGATGTAAATCTGACAGGCAGCTGGAGGTGCTTGGGTAGTCTTTTGTGGCAGTTGATCGAGATGATTTGGTGTTGGTTTGAAGTGCACGAGAGCTTGTGGATGAGTTACTAGTGGATCCACTGCCGGTGCGCTTGGGTTTGCTGACCGAGAGGTGACGCGAAAAAGGAAAAAAGCTTTCTGCGAGGGGAAGATCTAGTAAGATTTTACAAGTAAAACTTATGATCAGGATGACTTAATTAGCTAAGTAGATATGAAAACCAGACCCTTACTTTTAAGTGTTCCATTGGGAGGTGGTTTTGGTTTCCAGACGTCAGATAGGCATCTGGAGGTGCTTGGGCAGTTTTTTGTGGTAGTTGAACGAGATGAGTTGGTGTTGGTTTGAGGTGCGCGAGAGCTTGTGGATGAGTTGTTAATGAATCCACTGCCAATGTGCTTGGGTTTGCTGACCGAGGGGTGACGCGAAGAGGGAGGAAAGATTTCTGGGAGGGGACGATCTGGTGAGTTTTTACGGGTAGCACTCTTGATCAGCATGACCTAATTAGCTGAGACTGTGTAGGAAAACCAGAGACTTACTTTCAAATTTTCCATTGGGAGGGGTTTTCGGTTTGCTGACGCGATTGGGTTTTAGTTTCGTCTGGGGGCGAGGGGGTGGTTCAAGTTGTTTATCAGGATCAGAAGGTCGGCCGTAATTTGTCTGTCTGGGAAGTGACTGTTTGGGTGGATTGGAGCGGGGGTTGACTGTCCGGGGAGGTTTGAAGGGAGCAGAGGCTGATCCAAAACGAGTGGGCTTTCCTGCTGGGCCTGGCAAGGTGGATGAATGTTCGATGCCGGTGAGATCGATTGTGCGAAAAGAGGGCGGACGGGTGTTTACTGTAGGAACGGCGATGGGGGTGGCTATGCGATGATTGTTTTTTTTGAAACGGAGTCCGGGCGGCAATGCGTGTGAGTGGGTTGACATGCTGAATGAGATGCGGGTGGACCACCGGTGGAGTGGGGATGGAAAGGAGTGACAGTACGAGACTATGTAGTCAGGAGGGAGAAGCAGGTCAATCAGATAAGGGAGTGGTTGCTGCTGAGGATTGCTGAGCAGAGAATATGTGGTTGGAAATGGGGATGAACATCTCCAGCCAGAGATTAATAGATTACTAGATTACTAGACTACTAGACTACTAAGAGTCTTATAGAGTGGTGGTCAACAGCAATCAAAAGTAAAGTAAAACCCCAATCCATCTCAAAGTTCACACTCACTTTACTCTAGGGCATGACACCTCGTCGCTGCGGGGTCGCGTGTAGATCACGTGGCCGATGTGGCTGCGGCTCAGCCCAAAGGAGCAGCCGGTCACTATCACAATCCATCCACAGTCTGCACAACAGCAAGGTCTGAAAATTGAGATTGTCCTGAATCCCAGCCATCAAGCAGAAGAGCCTTGATCTTTTCCAACGAGTCAATATGTACCAGAATTTCCTTTCCGCCCTTTTCCCCTTGCAATTCATTTCTATTTATTTGGAGTTGCGGCACCTTGTTGGCGGAACTTCAGGAGGAACCAAGCTTGATTGATGATCACAGTGAATGCTCTGGCAGCTAGGACCTGGACCAGGCGGAGAGGAAGTCGAAAGATTCGAACTTCGGGAACGGGACTCCCTCCCGCCTGCGGAGTCCCGCAGAGTACATTATACATTACCAATCTCCTTCATGACAATCGCGTTTGGTTGAAGAGGGATGGCAGGGACGTCAAAGTTGCAAACTGCATCGACGTTGTCTGTCCGAGTCAGAATTTGGAAAGACATCATTCCACCCAATATTATTTATATATATTTATATCTGTTCCTTGATCTTGTATCCTGGTGTTATGGTGTTAGGTGTTACCCGCTGGGCAAGTAACCCTCACTACAGTAGCATTGTCCCTAACAAGAGCTCGACGCCAACATTGTAGATAGTCTCATCTATAAAAGATCTTGTACCATGAGCTACAAGCTCTTTTATGTATCATCTGTTTTTTCTCTTCTCTTTTCTTCCGTTATTCGTAATAAAGATATTACTCATAAGTCAGGCTCTATTTACCTTCGACACAGCTCGACATATCCCCTCAATATAAATATCCGGACTTCAAAATGTCTTCCCTTCGTCAGATTTACAACGTGGCACCTCTATGATTGCTACCATCGAAGTTCTCGACAGTTCGGCGACAGTGTTTCCCCGCTGGAGATCTCGGCTTGAAGATGTTTTGTCGATGCAAGGAACGCTAGACATCGCGAGAGGAACGCTTCCTCGCCCAAAGGGTGACGCAGCGTCGGGAACCTCTTGATCCAGTAGTAGTCGGCCAAACGACTACTTCATGAAAGGATATAACCCCACGAAGATCCCTGCCGACTGGGACTCGCTCTCAGAATTAGCGTGCTCCACGATCAAGTTGACTCGTGTCAACTCCTCTGTATCAATGCTATCGAAGTGTCACCTCGGCTCATCAACTCTTCTCAACGATTGTGAACGCGTATGACAAGAATACTCGAGTTCGCCGCATCCAAATTCAGGGTGCTTTTTGGACCGTTCGCCACAATCCGAACCAGGCCATTGCCTCATGGATTAGCTGCTGTCGTGTGGCGGCCGACGAGCTCGTTTCCACCAAACAAATCATCACCGAATCCCAAATAGCGGATCGCTTGATTGGTGGACTAGTTGACCAGTCGTGGTCTGCAATCAAGAATACGATAATTAACTCGCCCATCGAAGTCTCGTTGGATGATGCAATTGCAGCATTACAGGCTCATGAAGTCAGCCTCAACTGAAACAAGGGCTCTTTCAATCTTGCCACCTGTTCGTATCCACCTTTCAACCAAAACAATTCCATCTCCTTAGTGATCTACTTTCTTGTCTTCCCCTTCCCCTTACCATCGATCTACATAGTTGACCCTCACTAGTGTCATCATCATTTGGCTGATTCCTCCTGTTTTCATTGTATTCCAGATTCGTTTGGGGATATTGTCTTGGCTAAAGTCAAAGGTCATCCGGCATGGCCCGCCCGCGTAAGTTTTATCTTCTCTTTAGCAACTGGCTTCGTAATTGTCCCCAAGCCCATCTTCTTGCTTGCATGTCCAGATTGTCGACCCTTATGCGTCACCGATGAACTTAAGAGATGAGCAGAAAATTAATCAGAAAAACATCCACCTCGTTAAATTTTTCAAAACGGCTGATTAGTAAGCTCCTTTTCAATCTCTTAAAATCTCTTCCAGTTCAACCATTAACAGCTCTCTTCTGTCCTTTAGTAACTGGGTGGAGGCAAAAGAATTTGGTATGCTAGAGCCCTTTGTGATTCGGGTATGTTCTTTTGCCATTCCATATCAGTGTGAACAGCGTCCTCTGCTCAGACCCGTTTCTCAATACAATGTTATTTCCAGGCTTTCCTCAATATTATGAACGATAATTAAGATAGCGATCTCAAGGCGGCTTATCAACTGGCGCTAGCACCTGAAGATTGCGAAGCTGAAATTGAAGTGTCCCAAATCTCTATCGATGAAGAACAGCAGGCCTCAGAACTCAATGACCTAGAGCCTGCCGTATCTGAGAACACTGCCTCTGCTAACTCAAAGCAAAAAGGAAAGAGACCTGCCGAAACTAAAACATCCGCTAATTTAGTCTCCCAAGAAACAGAAATCAGTAGACGCTCGGCCTGCCGATACCATTGCGGAAGCTAGTTCTATTCCAGAGTCCCCCGTAGTAGCCCCGGTACTGGAGAATGTAATCTTCTCCCTCATCAGCCCACCTGCCAAACAATAGCTGACCCTCATGTAATTTTTTCCCCGCCATTTACTATCCTATCAGAGCGGTGAGAAACTAGAGGAGCCGGTAGTACCTGTTGGTGGCGAGTCCATTGTTAGAAACTGGCGTCATCAACTCCAAAGATCGTTCTTGAACAAAACTGCGCTCACAGAAAAGGTAGTGTTTGCAACATGCACTGGAGCAACGTAATCGGGTTGGTTGACTGCTTTCCATTATACTTTTTGCTCATGGCGGGTTTAGAGGATGCCCGAGATTGACGATATTTTTAAAGAGATCGAACAACTTGAGATGAAAATTGAGTGGCTTAACGTGGGTCGCATCTTTCTAAAAACACGGATGGGAAGGAAAGCAATATAGAACTGACTACCACCCAGGATGATTATAAGGAAGTGACTACGGACGGCAAGTAGTTTAAAAATGTTATATCTGATGATCTCGACGGCATGTAAATAGATAAAGATGGCGCCAAATGTGATTGTTTTTTTTTTTTTGGTCTATCTTGGGCATGATTCTGTGAAATTTTCATTGTTGAACTTGGTCTTGTATCTGGTCATACAACAGGGTGGTGGTTTCCTCCCTGTTGAGGCTGTCTCACATTGGTGCAATGCTGCATCCTACATGAGATAAAAGTGAGAAAGATGCTGAGAACAGGCCTCAAGATCTTCATGTGTGCTTGGGCCCGGGGCCAGAAGACAAGTGATATATGTGTGCCTCCAATTAACAGGTGCCCTGCGGGTGGTCCCCAGGGTCGTAGGTCTTTCTGATGTGAAGAGCTTAATATGATGGGTATCTCCAGCCGATATCTTCTTGGATCCACTCTTTGTAGCATGTGCCAAGACACCTGCTTTTATCTCTGGCTTTCCTGATTTGCTGGATATGTTGTTCTGTGTGTGACATGTCTGTTGATCGGAAGCTGACAGCTGTTGGAGTGAAGTGTGAAGGGGAGTTTTGAGTGACAGCTGATGTGTGTCCCCACCGGCACCCATACATACATAATCCATCCATCCACACTTAATTAAACATACTACTAACTACTACTAACTACTACTAACTACTACTAACTACTACTAACTACTACTAACTACTACTAAGTACTACTAACTACTACTAACTACTACTAAGTACTACTAACTACTACTAACTACTATTAACTACTAACTACTACTAACTACTACTAACTACTACTATAAATACGATTAAAGAACATCCAATAAACACACATCCATATTATCATCAGCATGAAACTCACATTCAGTGAGTCATCCAGTTCAGAGTAACAGTCACACTACCAGCACTGACCCAACCATGATCTCCCCCCAGAAACACTCCAGAAGCAGCAGTTCACTCTGGATGTGGACCCGGCCACCACCGTCGAGAAACTGAAGGCACTCATCAAGGACTCACAGGGATTCGAGCCGGACCAGCAGAAGCTCATCTTCAGCGGTAAAGTCCTCAGCGACGAGAAAACTATCGAGCAGATCGGCGTCAAGGAGAAAGACTTCTTCGTCGTCATGCTCATCAAAGTCAGTCAAAACCACCCACTACTCATCATCCATCATCATTCAGATCACACTTGACTGACATGTCTACCTATCCAGCCCAAGACCGCTCCTACTGTCCCTGCACCCGCGAGCATCCCAAGTGGCGCTGCTGCTGCTGCTGCATCAACTAGCGCCACCACTCCCACACCCGCCGCTCCTACTACCCCCGCTGCTCCCGCCCCCACCAATCCGGATCACTCCAGCGCTGCTGTGCCTGCTAGTAGCGAGACGACCCAAGACCCTGGATTCTTGGTCGGCTCAACGCTGCAGAAGACCATCGACGAAATCGTGAACGGGATGGGATTCGAACGAGAACAGGTCACCAAGGCCATGCGCGCTGCATTCAACAACCCTGACCGCGCAGTAGAATACCTCATGAATGTAATCTCCCTCTCTCTCTCTCTCTCTCTCTCTCTCTCTCTCTCTCTCCTGCCACCCTCCCCTCTCAACTCCATGCACTTTAGGGTGCTAATTCACTTTTTTGTTCTTTCTTGCTTTCCTAGGGTATTCCGGCTGGTTTAGACGCACCTGCACCGGCTGCAGCCACTTTACCCACCAATCCCCCCCCAGCAGCCCGGAATCCATATGGCACCTACCCTCCCCCTGCCGCCGCGCCCCCTGCCACGGGCCCTCGTAACCTCTTCGAAGCTGCTGCGCAGCATGTCGCTCAACAAAGGCAACCTGGCGAAGCGGCCCATCCCACTCCAGAGCCAGCCCAAGCCGGTGCACAATCAGCTTCCACAACCCGTGCACTCGAGGCTCTCCGGAACAACCCTCAGATGATCCAGCTGCGACAGCTCGTCCAACAGAATCCTAACCTATTACAGCCCTTCTTACAGCAACTCGGCCAGAGCAATCCCACCCTCCTGACCCAATTGACCTCTAACCCAACCCTGTTGATGTCCTTCTTGGCCGAAGGGGCCGAAGGGCTTGAAGATGATGCTGAATTCCCGCCTGGGTTATTAGGAGCAGGAGCTGGCGGACCAGAAGACCAAACCCAATACGTTCAAGTCAGTCAAGAAGAACGGGACGCGATCGAACGATTGGTGGGCTTAGGCTTCGAGCGGCAACTGGTGGTCCAGGCGTATTTTGCGTGTGACAAGAATGAAGAAATGGCCGCCAATTACTTGATCGGTGAGTGTTTTTTTTTTTGTCCCTCTTGCTTGCTTGATTTGGCGATGAGGGAACTGATCAATTAAATTGGTTTGGTGTGACTCTCTGTTGATCGATGATACTAAGAACACGGGTTTGAAGATTTCGAAGAAGCGGCCACGGGCGGTGATGCTTGAAGCTCACCCCCAAAAAAAACCTGTGGCCTGCCTGGATGTTTCCATCCTTCTCTTACGAGTCTCTATCCAAATACCACTTAATCAAATCCACGTGTCGTCCGATCAACCCTCTTATCAACACACACACATTCACACATACACATACATCAGACTCATAACGAAAAAAAAAGACAGGTAGAGTATGAGCTTGCGTCCGCGGCTCAACTCGCCGCTACCACTTATTCTGTGTTAATTGATGTTTTCAAAAATCACCAAAAGACAAAGAGCAGTACGATGCAGAAGAAGAAAAGAAAAGAAAAGCGTGTTTTCATTTCCTATTTGTTATTCTTAGTTTGGCCGCTTTGAATCTATCTCCAATAAACGCGCTGCTGTTCGGCAAATATAGAAGAAAGTCAACCAAAGCTTGCAAGTAGTATTACATATGCATGTCGGTCCGTCCGTCATGAAGGGGTGCCTGTGTGGGAGCACTCCCCGAGGTGTATGTATAGCACTACCAAAGGGAAGACAAAAACTGCCGAGTTACGAAACAATGTGTAGAATATTAAATCATAGAAGCGCATGTTGATATCCACATGTGGGGATGATATATTGGCATGGTTCAACAGGGCTTGGTGGTACAGTGACCCCGCGATGTAAGCATAACGATGGTGGACAAAATTCTTATGCTTACATTGCGGTATGCTTCTTATCGAAGTAAGCATATGCTTATGTAGGACTAATCAATATAAGCAACACATGTATTCCTGCTATTTTATGGTTACATGTGTTTTGATTTTGAAGAATATTGGAAGAAAAAGTCAATTTTAGTTTTAGACCACTGGGAAGCTAAGTTTTCTGACCTTCACATGGTCATCCGTCCACAGGTTAAACATTCCTGCATCACCGGAGGAGACAAATGCCAGAGATCATACTTATTTTGTACTCTCTGACGGGCTTTCACTGTCCTATATAAACATATTTTCAATTTTTTTTGTTGAATTTTTATGCATTACACATTATTCTTAAAAAACAACAATTTTGCAGTAACCAAGAATGGTTCTAAAAAAAGGTATGCATACAGCAAGGTATGCATACAACATGGATGCTTACATCGCAGGGTCACTGTACAACCAATGTCAGTAGTGTCTATAGCAAAAAGTGAGATGCTTCAATGCTAGATTTTACTATCAGTTATAAGCACAGGGTCTGCCGGAAATGTGAACCGCATGTATATATGTACCATTGGTGGCAATCAAGTCCATGTGAGTCCACCCATTAAGGCATGTTGACAGGGAAAAATGAATCATGATATGTACATACATACAAACTCCTGATAAATTATGTTATGGCTCTCTCGTCTCATCTTGGCAGGAACCAAGGAATCTAAAAAAAGAGAATCCACATTCATTACAGGAAAGAGCAAACAAAAAAAAATGATGGGAGGAATATGATGGTGATGATGATGATGATGTCAAACTTATGCATGATGTAACAGTAAATCAACAGAAATACTAAAAGCTGACTGCTTTAGCTTAGTGCCAGACAGTTGTCTGCTTGCTTAGGGCCAGGCAAGTTGTCTGCTTGCTTAGGGCCAGGGAGTTGTGGAAAGAAGGACATAGGGAGAGATTCTTTGTAAATTGTAGTCAACAAATCATGTTCTGTATAGGTTTACGAAGGATAATGGCACAATTGTGTATATGCTACATACACATGAGTATTTACATGTTATAGTGATTACTTGGAGCAAGAGTCTCTTCACAACTAGTAGTAACAGAAAACCTACCTTGGATGCATGAGTACTTAATCTGGTCATGAATGCAATGGACTGAACATTATATACACGCAATTTCCGCGATCTCATCATTGCCTTGAGTGGCTCAAGGCTGTCAACAGAATAATTGTGCAAGTTGCTTGTGCGCAAGGTCCCCAGATGGAGTCCATGGTCGGAACAATCAATCAATCTTTTTCATTCCCTAGGCGGTGTATTTATATTGTGAGGAGGTCTGGGTGCCATCTGTCTCTACTAGTTAACACGGGATTGAACTATGGACAGTGGTAGTATAGCCTTTGACTTTGGTGAATGCATACAGAAAGGTAAAAGTAGACATGAGAACGAGAGTAGAAAGAGACAAGATCACCATGCCAATTGGATCGATGGAGCGCTCAGTGGGCTATGCGGATTCCAATGCTGCTTCGTTCGCCTCTTCCACTTCCCGCATCTGAGAAGAAAAAAAAGAAAGGTAAGGTAAGAATATGAAGTGGGAGAATTACATCAACATCAATTACTTACTGTTATCTCGGCTTTCATGTCTTCAATTTCGGTTTGTAGCAGAGCCTTCGCATCTACAAGTTCCTGTAAAACGTGCAAATAAATTCCATTAACGAGAGCCACGTAGATGCATGTAAGCCAAGTCTGCACAGAAAGACCAACTTTGTAAGTATCTTGTCCTTCCCTGCCTCGGCGAGTCAACGTCTGAACCTCCTCCTGCAACTTTTCTAGACGTCTTGTTGCTGCGCCCTGTTCGTTAATCTCGAGTCTTTCGAAACTGGCAAGCTCGATTTGGTATCGGTTTAACTCCGCCACCCTGCCTAGCAACTTATCACTCAACCCCTTCGAGCGAGCCTGATAGCCACCAACCAACTTGCTCAATTTCTTCTCGGCCTTGTTGCAAGCATTCGCATCTTTGATCATGTTTGTCCTCCCTTCATCGATCATGTGTTTCAAACCAGCAATCTTCATTTGTTCATCCAGCGTCGAGGATGGCACCCAACTGAGCGTACGAGCGTCAAAGACATACTCCTTCGAACAATCTTCCCAAGTCCGTTTGAACAGCTCCTCTTCCGCCAATACAGCCACTCGTTTGATTTGCTCGGCATTTGCACCGGGGAAACCGCAACTATTGGCCATCTCGGAATGTACCATCTCCTTAGCTGCCGCTATCGCCTCATCTTCTATTGCAGGTAAATTCGATCGTCCTCCTCCAGATACCTTCCCGCCTGCAACGGGATAGACCACCGCATCGTGCAACAAGAGTTGAATCATCTCATCCAGGATTTGACGCTCAAGATCATCTTCTAATTTACTTGGGCCTTGATCTAGACTGTTCCTCAGGCGCTGTTCATCGAATTCGATCGGTCGTGGAAGGCCACGTTGAATGACCTGCGACCGTCGTGCAAGCGCTTTCTGTTCTTCAACAGCCTGGAGTGCTTGCATTTTGGCTTTGCGGTCAGCCGCATCTTCGATCATAGAGCCGGCTTCGTCCACCAGTTCCGCGATTCGCTCTTGCTCCTCCTCCGGTAAGACAAGTTCGTAATCATTCTTCGGCTTGGGGAGCGCCATGAAGCCTTGTCTCAATTGCTGCTTGATGTCCATGTCTCTTGCGCGAGGTGTGTCGCCCATCATCGATTTATCGTCACCAGCGTTAATATTGAGCGTATTGCGAGCCCTGGGAGTCCTCATGGGCGTGCCATCGACACTAACATTATCACCGCCAGGAGTGGCACTAGGATCGCGACCATTTTGGTGCAAAGGCGTCGCCAATGGGTTGGGAGTCGCAGTGACAACGCGCGCAGGTGTGGCACCATCAAAGCCTGTACCCCGGCCCACCAGCTCGTGCAATGGGGTGTTAGCTTCTCCGAGGAGAGGGGTTTGAGCCATCGTCATATTGCGAAGATTTCTGGCTTCAGCCATGATGTTGTCCGCTTGAGCGGGGGTGCGGGGTGTTCGGGCAGTTTGCGCATGTTGAAGGGTTGAATACTCTCCCAGCAAGCCTTGGCTGGCACCTTCACCTCCATCCTCGACCAAATTTTTAGCTGTTTCACCAGCTTGACCGATCTTGACGATATCTTCAAGCTCCGAGTCTCCAACTTGAGGTTCAGGTAGGACTAACGCGCGTCGCTTCAGAATGTTAGCTTCTTCCTTTTGGCGCTGGATGAGGTTATCTTTCGCAGGTACGAAATGAGCAGAAGCATCTTTGTCAGCGGCCATCTCTTTCGCCTTTCTTGCTCGCTTTCGCCGTTCTTCCTCGTCCTCGGCACGGGTACGCTTGTGTGAGTCCAGCTGACGAAGGTTCTTCCCAACTGGTGCCGCAATAAATTTGTTCTTCTCTTGCGTCGTGTCATAAAATCCGGGTGCAGGTTGCTTTTCAAATGGAATATCCGCATTGTAATCCATCCCGTCTTTTTTGGGTCTCATTCGCATTCTGAATGGCGGCAGGATATAGAGAATGCAACCGTTGAGCAAAATGGTGGCCACCCGGAAATGAATCATTTTCTTACACAATCCCAGCAGCTTTGAGTTCACGCTTCTTTTGCAGCATGGCTAATCGTCGAGCTTCCTCTAATTGGCGCTCACGTGCCTTACGCTTCGCCTTTTTACCTTGGGTGTTCGCTAGCCTAGCACGAGCCTCAGACAGCATCTCCTTTTCTAAGAACGATCGAAGAACACAGCAGTATTAGTTACATGTCGGGATGAGGACTAGAATTCTTTTAATAACACGCGAACCATCTTCGTCCATATCAATGGGATCAGGTCGTGCTGGTTTGGCCTCGGGGTCAGGATCCACTTCACCAGGCCGTAGCCTGCGCACATCGTCCGCACTTGGCCCGGCCTCAGCACCCGTTCCAGTGAGTCCTAAATCATCATCCCCTTCAGCGGCTTCTCGTTGCTCGGCTTCGTCGAGCAAACGCTGGTAGCGCTCGAGGCATTGGTTTGCTGTGCGGCCGACGATGGGTGCGATCGTGCGCCACTGGGTTGGCATAAGCTTGGCCAAATGGAGTAGCTTCTCGTCTTCTTCTTTCGACCATTCGGCTGTTCTCAAATTGTAATTTTGTAATACAAGTCAGAACCTCCAGCTGTGAGGTGCCGCGCGTTGGGTACTGACTCTTTTTGATCGATGGGTCCAGCCATTCGTACCACCGGGCTTTGCATTGTTTGGGGGTCTTGCGAACCAAGAGGGAGGATATTCGGGCCCATTGGTTTTTGCCATATCTTGGATGTGTGGATGATATGTTGCGATAGTAGAAGTCAGTGGTTTGCTGTACCACTCCAGCTGAGCAGATGGTGGACATACTTTGAAATGGCCGCCTTCAGGATCTCATCCTCGGTGTTCCTCCAGACGCCGCCTTTGATGATGATTCTCATTTCGGTTGGCTGGCGAGTGAGTTTCAGCGGAGATGATGGAAATACATATTCTGTGGAATCCCTCGTTCGGGTTTCTGTATGTACCGCGACCGAGATACGGGGGGAGCATCGGGGACCCCCGGGGGTGGAGAAGGCAGAAACAGGTAGAAAAGGGCAGGAGGTGCCTCCAGGCAAGGAGCTTTGGGGCATGGAATTCCATGTAGTTTTCTTCATCACGAACCTCTTGCCTCCAGAATCCCGAATATATGTCATACCGGCAGAGACTTGGAGTCGTTTGAAGTGTTTCCAGGATCTAGCGTAACACATTTTCAATTGAAATCTATTTCTCTTGGTTTAGTGCAAACAGTCTTCTTCCCTATTTTCCCTTATCTCACGTTTCGTGCCACCAACCAGACATCAATCTGGTAATATATAGATCCGGTTGTGCTTCATAGATTTGCACCAATCCCAACCGTGTAACTGGCCAAAACTTGAACCCGGTAATCCTTTTTGGTCCACAATCGAGTTATCTCCAGCTACCTTATTTCTAAAATGAAAGTAAAATTTCTTTTCGTAGATCCTGGTTTTGGACAGTGTGGAATGAATCGTGGGTTTATCCCTCGAAAGGATCAGGATTGGTACTCAGTGGCGAGAAGGATTGGGGTTTGCACTCGGTGTCGAGCCCTGATCAAGACTCAAGTTGTTCCACCTCAAATCTCAGCCAAGGGTCTTCTTGACCTCCTGACCCCAGCATTTTTTAATACCTTAATAATTTGTGACACCCTCCAAAATTAGTTCAGAACACATTATACGGAACTGTTATCCCGGAGGAAACTAAACCGCGCTATTGCGTACGAGGAGGTCATTTTTTTTAAATCATTTCATGGGGTTGGCCGGGAATCAGGATTGGCAACAAGCATTGTAGGGAATTAATCCAATTTTGGCAGACCTTTCCTGTGGAAGACCGTGACATGTTGGTCTTCAATTAGATGTGTTGTCAAGCTATCAATATTCTTACGATACCAGCCATTTGGACTCTGGGCCTGTCTTACTGCGTAAACTTGCGGCGCCATTGAGGCGTTGTAGATTTCGCAATAGCCAGGTTCCGTGCGGCTTTTTGAAACCCCTAAGTGGGAGTCAGAGTTTGCAGAGCCAAAGTTGAGGTGCTCTGTATCCTTCACTTTGCCGGGCATTTTGTAAACTTTCCACTCCCAAAGCTCATTCCCCGTTATGTCGCCAGGAAATTCGCCATCTTTCCATTCTCCTGCGGCAATTTTGATAACTTCGAATTCTTTCCGGTGTGGTAAATCGGCCCGACTCTGGGCCAAGAAAAAGAAGAGGGTTGTGATTGTCGCAGCTACGGTGAACTTCATCTTTACTTTGTTTGGTGATATGGGAGCATCAAATAAAAGGATGGTCAAGTCTTGTAAGCTAAATAAAATTTCGAAATGCTGAAAGTTTGAGATCTTGGGGATACCAAGATGATCTGAGTGATATCAACCAGAGGATATTTGGAAATAGCGATACTCGGGCTTTTGAGAACTTACTGTTCTGAATGTTATACTACTAAATATTACGGTGTGAATACCTGTAAACTTTCGAAGGAAATAAAAATGCAGTGGCAACCTGAAAGGAAGCACAAAAAGCATCAGAAGCTGGTTATAACTTGAATAAACATTAGTCACTGATGATTTCAATCCCCAGAAAACTTACTGTGGGTGGGCTGATAAAAGTTTGCGATGACGGGAATAGAATGCCTGGCGCAAATCAATCAAAAAGCGGCATTATTATAGAGCTCTTCCAGCAAACAGTCAAGGACTACGCTTCCGGTTAATTCCTGGTAGTTTATTTCCTCACGACCCTCATTTCGCCGGAAGCCATCTAATACTTGAATAGAATCGGAGTAGCTCGGAATTTTTCCAGGATCTAGCGCGACACATGGGTGATTCAAGGATCTAGCGCGACGCATGGTTGATTGAAATCTGTTTATCTTTATTTAGTGCCAACAGTCTTCTTCCACATTTTTCCTTATCTCGCGTTTGGTGCCATTTTGAACACGTGATCTGACCAATGATCCATCAATCTTGTCAGATGTCTGGTTAGTTCGGAGTGGTTCCAGGCTCGTGGCACAACACGTTATAGATATATTTAATCGGTTGAAAACTTCTTTTCTCTTTTTTAGTGAAAACAACCTTCTTCCCCTTTTTCCTTAACTCGAGACACGAATTTCGTGACATTTTGCCCACGTGATCCATCAGCTCTTGTAAAGATGAAATTGGTGAATTCCTTAATATCCAATCTCCAACTTTGTAAGCATGTCAGAACTTGAAACAATTGAATATTTTTTGACCCAGTTATTTGCAGCTGTTTTTTTTTTTTTCTTTTTTTGCCAAAATCCATCCAATTTTCTTTGGTTACTTGATTGAGATGCTGTGAAACCGCTCTCACCAGTTTTCACAGATCAGTCACAACCCAGATTACATCATCACTCCCACACTATAAGATCCGCGCCTCCCCGCTCCCTCCTAGCTCAGTAGAGATTCCCTGACCTTTGATCTACTGAGCTAGGTAAGTTCCCATCCCCATTCTTCCTTCTTCTCACCTCTCTTCCTTCTCATTTGTTCCTTTCCAATCATTATGTTCTTTTAGTAGAGATTCCCTGACCTTTGATCTACTGAGCTAGCAATAAAGACAGGCATACTTTGGTTCTAGAATCTCTCACCATGGCATCATTGCCTGTCTTGTCCCATCCCGTCCGCATCTCCAGTGAAGAACACTTAGTGTTCTTACAGATGCATCACATGGATGCAACCCGTAGAAGGATTGGAATATTGAATTGCTGGAAAAAAGGGCTGGGATATACACTTTGGTGAGGAACCCTGATGAAGAATTTTATTCATCTTGTTCCACCACAAAAAAAATCAATGAAAAAATACCTACTCAGTTGAGAAGACTTTTGACCTCTTGACCCCTAGCCTGTTTTTTTTATCTCACACCCTGACAGAGATGTAGTTTAGAACACATGCATGGCACAATAACTCCAAAGAGGTTAGAAATTGCTAATGTGAACTGGGATATTATGTGCAGGGCGTTTTTATTTTTAATCATTTCATGGTATTTTTCACAATCATTGCAGACAAAGTATCATTCTAAGATTCCCTAGGAAATCCCCTATGGAAGACAGTGAATTTTTTGGGCTAACACTTGATGAACTTTGGATTTTGTGATCTCCCTTAACAAGGAGTGCTTTGGGTTTTTATTCATTTGCAATGCATAAGATTGTGTCAAGCTTGATCCAGTCCAGATGTCACAGTAGTTAGGGACATTACCGCTTAGCTAAACACACATTGGTCTTACAGGTGTTGGATGATACAATGATACGGCTCAGCCACACATATTGGGCATGAAGCACATATACCATCAATTCCAACAGTTTCTAAATACCAGCAAGTGGGAGGGAGTGTTCACGTATAAGACTTAGATTCCTAATTGGGATTTTACGCTATTTCCTTAGGAAGCGCCTCTTTTTTCCACTCGTTCTTGTCAATCACAGTGATTTTCATGTTGGGCCTCATTTGGGCCTGGCTCTGGGCCAAAAACAAAAGAATATAGAAATTATCTCAGCCAATTTGAATTTCACTGTTACTTGCTATCTCAAGATGGGAGCATCAAAAAGGAGGCTAATGTATTGTAAGCTGAAGAAAATTCCAAGGGTAAAAAGTGTGTGCATAAAAAATGATCTGGTGGTTTCTTTTTTGATAAAAAACAAGGAAAAATTGTTCAGTCTTCAACCCAAGTCATCAATACTTTTACGCAAAATCCCTTAATACAGCAGACTTTGGGCTACAATCAAACTTCCCTTCAAAATGCCAATTATTCATCCATCAAGAAACTCTCCGTACCCAAAGTTGATCAAGCTCAGAATGCCCAAAATTTTCAGAATTCATTCCCTGGACATGACTTAACACAAGTTTTTGAGCTGAAATTGAACAGCAAGCAAGCGCTGAAGAAAGATCACTTTATATTGGTATTTACATTCACCACTGTTCTTCAGAATAACAATTTGTCACTCTAAGATCTTGATCTCTTCTTGTTTTGAATTGCCAGTTCAACATTAATCAAACAGAAAGATCCAATCAGCGCATTGGACGTATTGAACTTGCTTCCCACTCATCACCTGCGCTGTACCGGCAAATATCTGATTTACCAGTTGGATTAATTGGGCCTCTCAAATGGATTGGTGCAATGCATGATGGACTGGAATGTTGGGGAGTGCCAGTAGAGAAGAAAAATAAGAAAGCTACAAAATTGGCAAAAAAAAAACTGATCCCTGTTGCGTCAACTTCAACAATTGACCCAAGATTGATTCTACGTCCATGAGAGGCTTGATACAACTTTTCTGCGCTATGTATTGTTTAAATAAAGACATATTAGATCTATGTATATAATTTTTTTAATCTTCAATGCCAATGCCAAAGATGGTTGTACTAAACCACGGCAAAAAACAGAAGTTTTTTGATTGGGTCTGAAAACCACACACAAAAGTTTCCCAATATTCAATCAGCAGGGGACGTTGGCTCTGGGCCCCTGCGGAAACCTTTTTTTGAATGTTTGCAGCAATGTTGTCATGTTGGTTAAATAACTGCCAGAAAACCACACAAAAACCGTCAGCCCCAGAGACATATCAGCTCATCCAGGAATGAGTGACATTCCCTTGACACTGCTAATTATAGAATAATATCAGATTAAACTGATTAAAATGGACATAAATCATATATAAGCATTAAATTAGTAGCATATTTTCCATCAGCTTCTATAATGTTCCAACCACTTTCTGAGTTCAACCTGGGAGTTTGAGAACCACAAGTTGGCCAAGGAACTGGCTGAAGCATTTTTCTATAAATGAAAATTCTGGAAAAGAAGATATTCATTAAAAATATAAATAAACATCTCTTTTCTGAAAATATCAGGTTTCCTTCCCTAGACACATCCCTTCCTCCACCATCAGGAATAAATCTCTGTCACTGAAGTAAACCTTTATTATTAGTCAAGTCTTTTATTTGTGTTTTGATCACAATCATCTCACCTTCACCATCATCATCACCATTACCAATTCTTATCATACCATCCAAATCTGTCCTCCCCCCGTAAAGCTCTCTCCTGCTTTTTGCCCTTAAATTGCTTACAAGCAGGCCTTAAATTTAGGCGGAGGTTGTTCATATTAGACAACTACTCCCTTGACTTTCAAGGTTGAGCATCCAAGATTTACATCTTCGGATTTTCAAGCTTAAACATAGCTTTCTCCTTGTGTTCTGTAGCCACTATAGAGGCACAGGCTCACAAAAACTGTTACAAATATAAGGTTCAATTGAATCAATGGCTGGCAAAACACTTGCCTCACACGCTCCACAGGCAAAAGAGGGACTCAAACCCATCCCCTTCATGAGGCTTCATATCATGATGCTGCCTGGCTTAACTGCTTGTCCATCCAATTCACAGCAGAATCGCACAATTTTTGCTAATTGAAGCCGGTTTTTAGCCCTTGCCATCTCTTTCCAAGGGACTTTGATTTCTCAAAGTATCAATAAAAAGTTATGCCATTGGCATGTTTGTAAAAAATAAAAATAAAACCCTTCCAAACAGTGACTTAGCGCTGTTGGCGTTTGCTCCTGCTCATTTGTTGGGACAAGGTTTTTTTTGTGGCTTTTTGATATTCCCACACCAAGATCTAGGCTTTAAAGCCATTGTCCCACACAAAAAAACCTGGATCATGTGGGCAACGCTGGGCCGCTACGCTAAACTAAGCTACACAGCCATTGAGCGTTAGCGTAGCGGCACCAGAATTTCAAATTTTTTGTGTAGCGTTAGCGCGCAGCTAACGCCGCCACGCTACACTGATTTGCAGCGGCGCTAACACTGCACCAAATTTTGGGTAGCGTTAGCGCGTCGCTACCGCCGCTACGCTGCATTACGCCACGCTACAGCGCTTTTAGCGGCAAAAGATGCCATTTTTGCCGCTAGAAGAGCTGTAGTGCAGCGTAAAAGGCCCTCTTTTGTGCCCTGTGCGCGTAGCGTTAGTACAGATACTTGGAACTGCGCTAACGCTACGCTAAAAGCTAACAAAAAACTTTCATCCTTTGCGCGTAGCGTTAGCGCGAGTAACTGGAATTGCGCTAACGCTACGCTAGAAGTTAGCTTATTTTAGCTACACTACGCTACGGTTAGTGTAGCTGGCCCACCGTTGATGTGGGACAATAGATTTACAACCCTCAGAACCTAATAATATGGGGTTTGAATTAAAAACTTTTTGAATTGGTTTGCATAAACTTTTTGTTTAGCCGTGGTGTAGACGTTCCTCCTTGACTCCTCAATGGTGACGGTTGTTGGTTCTGCCATGGGAGCTGCCTTTGGCAAGTACAATTCTGGAAGCCATTTCAAAGCTTCCAAGAGTGGTGTGGGTTGGGATGAATATGCAAGCGCTTTGTCTGGTTGGTCAGCCTAAATGCACTCCATACATTTACTACATGCACTCCAAAAGTGAGTGCATATGGAGTGCATTCCAAACATTGTTGGTGTACAGACCCATGTACTCCAAGGTCAGTTGAGTGCAGTGCCCAGTACTCCAAATTAATTGGAGTGAGTCATTTCACCACCTGTGTCAACCCAATTTCCTTTGTCTTAAGCCAAAGATAAATGTGCCAGTATCTTTGGTTTAAGACCAAAGATCATGCAGAGCTGGATGAGCTGGACAGAGCCAGATTAAAAAACCCCATTAGGTTAGGTTAGGTTCAGTTAGGTTAGGTTAGGTTCAGTTAGGTTAGGTTAGGTTCAGCTTAGGTTAGGTTAGGTAAACATAGGTTAGGTCTGGTTAGGTTAGGTTAGGGCCACCCGTTAGAATCCCGGGGGTATGGATAAATCCCCCAAAACTAGTTATTTTGGGAAAAAACAGTTTCTGCCCAGTTTTTGCCATTTTATATATATTATATATATATATGTATATATATATATATATATATCTATCAGAAATTGGTTTTTTGAAAAATAACCTGTTTCTGCCCAGTTTTTGCCATTTCTGACCTCATTTTGCCTACATGTGTCTATGGGCATGTGTACATACATGTGAGTGCATGCATCTGCATCTTCATATACATACATTATGTATATAGGCATAGATCTATGTATATAGAGCTGGATGAGCAGCCAGCCAAGCTCAGCTTGCCCAGCTCTGATGGTTCTTTGGTCTCAAACCAAAGATACTGGCACCATTATCTTTGGTTTAAAGCAGATGAATTGGGTTGACAAACCTCCATTTCACACTCCATTGGCCACCAAAAATGATGAGTGCATGGATGCTTCACTCACCCATGTTTGAAGTACATTCAGTCAGCACTCACTTTTGAGGTTTTGCCTCCCCAAAACGGGAGTGCAGTCTCTGGAAAGGGAGTGCAGGCAGGGAACTATGCACTCACCCTGCTTGGCAGGCCTCATCCCACTAGGGAATCAGGTTAACATGATGATACATACACCTTGTATGTTCTGCAAGCCAGAGACACCCTGCTCAACAAGCAGGTAAAGACTGTACTTGGCACATACCACCATTCATGCTTGCCCAGCAGAACCCACTGCTGGACGAGCATGTTACAACTGCCTGCCAAGCATAAAAACTGCTTGCCAAGCAGGTCTCAGCCTACTCGCTGAGAAGGTTGAAAACTGCTTGGCAAGAAGGTTACACACTGCCCGGCGGGTAGGTCATAAACTGCTTGCCGATAAGGATGGCAAATGGGCAGGGCGCCCATCGGGCCGCCCAAACCCTGTTGGGTTTGGGCCGGGTTTGGGCTGCCTTTTGCAGGAAAAATTTAAACACGGCCCCACTGCCAGCAATGCTGGCTCGGATGGTCGCATCCGAGTTTACATCGGATGCAGCCATCCAATTCAAACTTGGGCGCCGGGCCACCGAGTGAATCAAGAACCGATTCAAACTCGGTGGCCAAACGCCAGGGCCACCAAGTTTGAATCGGTCAACGATTCACTTGGTGGCCCGGCGCCCGAGTTTGAATCGGATGGTCGCGTCCAATATAAACTCGGATGCGACCATCCGAGCCAGCTTTTCTGGCAGTGCCCGGCCCGATGAGCCCGCGGCTGCTAATGGGCTGGGCTGGGCGGCCCACGGGCGCCCATCGGGCCAAGCCCCCTAACAGGGCCCCGTGGGGCCTGTGCCTTGGACTGTCAGTCTCTGTCAGTCAACTCACTCGCAGTCTGCACAGTGCAGACAGAGCATTCAACGGCGACCGCTCCGGAGTCCAACCCGTGGCCGTGACCAGTCTCGATGGCTAATATCAGCCCTGAATCAAACACCGTCGGCACTGATGAAATTCAAGTAAGAGTGGTTCCTCCGCCTCGGCCTTCTGAACAGGAACCACCTTTGTCACATGGCGCCGCCCCCACAACTGGAACAACTACTTCTAATCAAACTGACGTTGAGAGCTCGGCTTCTCAGACTACTGCCCCGGCCAAAAGTATTAGTGAATCAAAAAAAGACAGCCGACCAAAGAAGAGGAAACTTACCAGTGACGTGTGGGAGCACTTCACCAAGATCACCAACAGTGAGTCAATTCTTTTCACCCGTCTTTTAAATTTTTAACCCCGTCTCTCAAATCTCTAACCTTATAGTCTTATATATTTTAACCAACCTGCAGAGCAAGGGAAGCCCAAAGCTCAGTGCAACTGTTGCCCAGATATCCTCTCGGCAGCATCAACCGGAGGAACCAACCATCTGCGACGCCACTCAAAAGCCTGTCTAGAGAAAAGAGGTGATGTTGCTCCGCAACGACAAGGACTTCTTGGCTTCACTTCATCGGCTCAAACCTCAAGCAACCGCGTCTGGGTCTTCTCTCAAGAAAAAACTCGCGAGAAACTAGCTAGAATGATCATCCTCCACGAGTACCCATTCTCCATGGCCGAACATGAAGGTTTTATCGATTTCATGCACACGGCTCAACCAACCTTTGTGATGCCAGGACGCAGGAAAGTCAGAAACGACTGTGTAGACTTATATCAAACCATGAAAAAAACTGAAATCGCCAAAATGGCAAAGGCCAGCCAAATCGCTCTGACAACCGACTTATGGACCGCTTCTGATCTCACCGGCTACATGGTGGTGACGGCCCACTATATCGATCTGAACTGGCGACTCACTAAACGCATAATTGGTTTTCGACCTCTGCCACCTCCGCATACTGGACAAGCAATAGCCAATCGTCTCACCCAAACCCTCCTTGATTGGAAGGCCATCAACAAAGTTGCCTTTGTAACGCTTGACAATGCAAGCTCAAACAACTTAGCAATGACCCACTTGCAAAGATTCCTTGACGACCGAAGTCATCCTGGTGGAACTACGACCTCGGCTTACTTCCATGTTCAATGCTTGGCTCATGTGATCAACTTGGTGGTCAAGGAGGGGCTCAAGGTTGCCAGCACTTCGATCGAACAACTCCGTGCAAGTGTCCTCTATATACATGGCTCCTCTTCCCGGATTGATGCTTTTGACAAGGCTCTTCAAACGGTTCACATCAACGTAAACAAGAGACATCCTTGCAAGGATGTCCCGACTCGCTGGAACGCTACTTATCTGATGATTGAGTCTTCCTTGCCGTGCAAGTTAGCCTTCCAGGAGCTAGAGGTTGTGGACGACAAATACGAAAAATGTCCAACCAAAGCCCAATGGGCCGAGTTAGCTATAATGAAGGAGTTCCTCAAGCCATTTTACAAAGGCAAGTTTCTTACATTCTAATTTATAAACCCTTTCAAATCTAACTCACTTGATTCTTTTTTCTGTCTGTAAATTTAGCAACCCTTGTTCTAAGCGGGACCCAGTACCCAACAATCAACCATGCCTACCGTGCAATGACTGCGATCAACAAAAAAATGAAAGAAAGCGCCTCACTTCCTCTTCTGGCCGATATGGTGCAACCAATGATAGAAAAATTCGATAAATAATGGGAGCCGATGAAGGAACTTTTGGCCATTGGCCTCATCCTCGATCCCCGCTACAAGCTCAGATATCTCCGATACGCTCTTGAGCAGCAAGCCCTCTCTCCAACCAGTATTGATGCCGTCGTTGGAACTGTCAGGGCGGCCTTGTTGACACTCTGGAAGAAGTACGATCCTCCCTCGGCCACCAACCCTGAACCAGCTACTCAATCCCCCTCAAAAGAGCAAGATTTTGATGCAGATACCTCAGCATTCCATTGATACATGGAAGGAAACATGGGTGGCAGTCAGTTAAATGCGCCTGGTGCCGAGCTGGACTTGTATCTTGAAGAAAGGAATGTTATCGTTGCCAGCAACCAGGACTTCAACATACTTTCCTGGTGGGACATCAATTCTCCTCAATTCCCATCGCTATCCAAATTTGCCCGGGTCCTCCTGATGATCCCAATGACCTCAGTTTCCTCAGAGTCGGCATTCTCGACAGGTGGGAGGGTTCTAGACGATCATCAAATGCGACTCAACGAGGAATCGGTGGAGGCTCTGTTATGCACTCAAGACTGGATCATGGCCGGCAATGCTGCATCGGCATCTGCATAATCAATCTTTCTCTCTTTTTTTTGTTTCTAGAAACATTTCATCTATATAGCCTATGAAATTGGAATGCCAAATGTCTCATTGTCTCTTGTCCACTGAGGCCCACAAGCGGCCCATGGGCAGCCCATGGGTGCCCAGCGGGTTCCGGGCCTTGCGGGTGCCCACGGGCAGCCCATGGGCTGCCCATTTCATAAACGGGTTTGGGCTGGGCAGCACTTTAGCCAATTTGAGCCCGGCCCGACCCGCCCATTTAGGTGATGGGCTGCCTCGGGCTGGCCCATGGGCGGCCCGAGCCCGCCCATTTGCCATCCTGACTTGCCGAGCACACTACACACTGCTCACCAAGTAGGTGACACACTGCTTGGCTAGCAGGTTACACACTGCTTGCCGAGTAGGTGACACTGCTCGGCGAGCAGTTTAAACACCGCTTGGCAAGTAGGTAGGTCATAAACTGCTCTCCAAGCAGACTACACACTTCTCTCCAAGCAGTTTACACACTGCTCGCCGAGTAGGTCATAAACTGCTTGCCAAGCAGACTACAGACTGCTTGCCAAGCAGAATACCCACTGCTTGCCAAGAAGTTTACACGTTGCTTGCCGAGCAGTTTACACACTGCTTGCCGAGCAGATTACACACTGCTTTGCAAGTAGGTCATAACCTGCTTGCCAAGCAGGTGCAGTGTGTAAAATGCTCAGCAAGCAGTGTGTAAACTGCTCAGCAAGCAGTGTGTAAACTGCTCAGCAAGCAGTGTGTAAACTGCTCTGCGAGCAGTGTGTAGTCTGCTTGGCGAGCAGTGTGTAGTCTGCTTGGCAAGCAGTTTATGACCTACTTGCCGAGCTGTAAACTGCTTGCCAAGCAGTGTGTGACCTACTTGGCGAGCAGTGTGTCACCTACTTGGCGAGCAGTGTATCACCTACTCGGCAAGCAGTGTGTCACCTACTCGGCAAGCAGTGTGTAAACTGCTCAGCAAGCAGTGTGTCACCTACTTGGCAAGCAGTCGTGTGAGAGCATCCACCCTTGTCTCTGTAAACCGCCTCTTTAGCTAGAAAATACAGCTTTTACAGGCCTCCTCAAACCCTTGTGCCCTCTTTAGGGCTCTTCAACAAACTAATCTTTAAGCAAATCGGTCCGGCTTGCTAGATTTACAATTTTCTACCGAGCCTCCGTAAACAAATTCTTGGCAAGTCTTCCAACAACTCGCTAGACCTTGCCAAGTCACAAGACACTCCTTGATTCCTCTCAACCAACTTGCAATACACTCCTCTCCACAATCTGCATGTACTCCTCTCAACAACTCACAAAACACTCCACACACACATACAACATTACCAAAAACAAACCTCTTTATGTACACTCTTCTCCTCTTGATTTCTCCCATCTGTGGGGGGATATAACTTGTCATCCTGTCATCTCATCCAAACTGGTCTGGTAACCCTCTCTTCTTCCTCCTGGATCAACCAGACACCAGTGCCAGAGGGAGAGCCGGGGGAATTATGTATGCACCTCCCCCCTTTTTGCACCAACAAAACAAATGATAGAGGGGAAAGGACGAGGAGCACACCACTCTCTCTCCCTTCCAGGACCAATTGGTCCTGGATGGAAGAGAGTGAAGGAATGTGTCCTCTCTCCCCTCCTTGACCAATCGGTCCGCAAGGAGAGAGAGTGAGGGAGCTAGGATGTGTACTTGCTCTCCCTTACAGGACCAATTGGTCCTGGAGTGAGGGAAGCGAGAGGATGTTTTATGTCTTGCTTCTCTTGGTGGAGGCAACGGTGGGCCAGCTACACTAACTGTAGCGGTAGCGTAGCGTAGTGTAGCTAAAATAAGCTAACTTCTAGCGTAGCGTTAGCGCAATTCCAGTTACTTGCGCTAACGCTACGCGCAAAGGATGAAAGTTTTTGTTAGCTTTTAGTGTAGCGTTAGCGCAGTTCCATGTATCTGTACTAACGCTACGCGCACAGGGCACAAAAGAGTGCCTTTTACGCTGCGCTACAGCTCTTCTAGTGGCAAAAATGGCATCTTTTGCCACTAAAAGCGCTGTAGCGTGGCGTAACGCAGCGTAGCGGCGGTAGCGACGCGCTAACGCTACCCAAAATTTGGTGCAGTGTTAGCGCCGCTGCAAATCAGCGTAGTGTGGCGGCGTTAGCTGCGCGCTAACGCTACACAAAAAAAATTGAAATTCTGGTGCCGCTACGCTAACGCTCAATGGCTGTGTAGCGTAGTTTAGCGTAGCGGCCCAGCGTTGGTGGAGGAGTGATGTGCGTAATACTAGCCCTCCCTTCCGGGAGTTGGTCTTGGAGTGAGGGAAGCCAAATTACGTTGTATACTTGCTGTCACCAGAACTGGTGTGCGAGCGTGTGCAAGACGAGAAATGTGTGTCTGTGTTAATGTGCAACAATGTAGATGTGCTAAAAACAACACAAGGGTGTGAGTGCCCTTGGTATGTCCTCTGGAGTTAGCTAATGAGGTGCTACAGACCAACGAGGGTTCCTGCGAGTCGGTAAGTGGGCAATACAGTTGTTAGGTAAATTTAGTTACCTAAATATTTACCCGAACAAGGGTGGATGCTCTAACCTGCTCGGCAAGCAGTGTGTAACCTGCTTGTCAAGCAGTGTGAAACCTGCTTGGCAAGCAGTGTGAAACCTGCTCAGCAAGCAGGCTGAGACCTGCTCAGCGAGCAAGCTGAGACCTGCTCAGAAAGCAGGCTGAGACCTGCTCAGCGAGCAGGCTGAGACCTGCTCAGCGAGCAGGCTGAGACCTGCTCAGCGAGCAGGCTGAGACCTGCTCAGCAAGCAGGCTGAGACCTGCTCAGCGAGCAGGCTGAGACCTGCTCGGCGAGCAGGCTGAGACCTGCTCGGCGAGCAGGTTGTGACCTACTTGCCGAGCAGTGTGTAACCTGCTCAGCAAGCAGGCTGAGACCTGCTTGGCAAGCAGGGTGTAACATGCTTACTGGGCAGGGTATAACCTGCTTGTTGAGCAGTGTGTAGTAGGTTGTTACCTGCTTGCCAAGCAGGGTTTTACCTGCCTGTGGCAAGCAGTTCTAAACATGCTGAAGTTGTGGTGTCTGAGAGTGAGAAGAAACTTGGAGTGCACTCTAGTGCACTCCAGTTTATCCTGCCCGCAGGATTGCAAAGCCAATGACTCTTCAGTAGATATTTTGGAGTGAAGTCAAATGCACTCCCCTATTTTGGTTGTTTTTGGAGTGCTGAGTTTGGTACTCCATAAAAACTGGAGTTCAAGTGGGAGCACTCTGTATTATTGGAGTACAACATTACAGCACTCAAATATTTTTGGTGTACCGGACCACCACAGCCAAAATGTTGGAGTACACGTAGTAAATTTATGAAGTGCATTTAGGCTGACCCTAATTTCCACGCGAGTGGGGGCGGAATGACGGGGCTGGGAGAAAACCAAGAGGGTCAGCGTATGTACGTATTAGATACACAATACAGTACAGACCTTCTTCTTCCCTGGGGAGCTCTTCGCGGGCTCACAAGTGGAAGAGGCAGCAGGTGGCCCCGACGCGGCCGTAGTGTGTGCAGCCGGTGCAGTCGGCTCGGCGGCAGCTGCGGCTTGCGGCGCAATGTCAGATGGCGCGGCTTGACTTTGGGTCTGGAGCTGGTCTTCTGGACACTCGCACTTGATTGTGGGCTGCATTCTTTTTGTGTAAGTGATCAATTGGTTTTGGGTGGTGGATGGTTGGGGTGGTAACCGCGCACTGACCTTCCATGACAAGGACAGTCATCAATACACCATTGTGCTGGCTCAACAGCATGCCAGCGTCGGCTTGTCAAATCTGACAGGCCAACACTGGATGGCAATGCCCATGCGACCATGGCCGACAGAGCAATCAAGCCGGCGAGGTCAATCAAGCATGGCCAACGCAAGGTCTGCGTTGGTCTGCTCATCAGGGCAGCAAATGGTCCGGTGCGTCATGCCCGCCACTTAACTGACCTGGCGGTCATGCCTACACCACCGGGCCACATATTTTGATTGGTTCAGGTTGGTCAACTGGTGGGGGTTTGCCATCTGTTTGCCTGACCACCCTGACCATGAGCCAACGGCAGGAGCTCCAGGCGTTCCCCCCTTTATCCTCTGACGTCGGGCCCAATGATACCGTTGGCCCACTGTCCCAGGAATGGTGGCCTGGAGGCTGACCCACCATTGTCGGTGGAGGGTATGCTCAAAACCCTTCACCAATGGTGAGGGTAACTTCACCGCTGGGTGGAGGTCTTTCCAACCAGGCAGCAGGCCCACCGTTGGTGGGGGGTGTGCATGAAACCTTCACCGGTAGCTGAAGGTTTCAAAATTTCCCGGTGTTCCCTCTCGCGGTTGACCAGAGCAAGCTGGGCCGCGCAGGTGAAGGAATGAGTGGTGTGGCTGTGTGGGCGACACAGTTATAAAAAGCGTGTGTGGGTGTGGTGGGGAAGTTGCTTCCTTGCAATCTGACAATTTCTGTGACTTCCTCGCAATCTGACAACTTCTGTGAGCTAACATACCCACCACAATCTTGTCGACGATGCCAGTCTCCATCAATGCTTCTGATTCGGACTGTGTCATTGTCCGCAATCGTGACTCCTCAGCTCAAGGGGACACGTCCATCGGGGTCCAATTGATCGGCAGTTGATATTACTCAATGAGAAAGGTCTTGACTATTCCCATGTGTAGGTTTGTTTCACTCTGAGCGAGCAACACATTCATTCTCACAATATTTATATATATATACATTCATACCTTGTCTCATTAAACCCTCATGGTGGTTGGAGTTGATACTACAAAAGGATTTTTTTTTCTTTGGCTCTGGAGATGCAACCTACGAGCAGTTACCGACCGATGTAGCACTTATACCAACGGAGGAAGAAGTCCTCGAGCAAAAAAACACTTCCCGAAGCCGCCGAGTTGCCAACGCGGCAGCCTCGTTCAGCCAAGTGTAAATTAAGACTGGCGGCTGGCGCTTCACATCTCATTCCCACTACTTTCTTTGATTTCTCTTTTGATTAGAGCTTCTCGTCACTTCTCTGTTTTTATTGCATGTTAATGATTGTCAATCTAGCAAGACACATGTGTAAAACAGAATTCTAAGGCATTCACCCAACTTTTTTTTAACGATCAATCAATAAATCTGCAATGCTCCGATCCCAAAAAAAAAAAGATCCGAAATAACTACATGATCCGAACACACACATTGCATGGAGAGCTATTGTCAAGGCCGGATCAGTCAGAGGCAGCGGATATGTACCCGATCCGCTATCATCTGGGCTGGTTCCTCGGATAATGACTCAGTCAGGAATCTGTTGGTCTGACGTGGTGTGTCAGGCGGGGCACTGTTCGCTCAACCTATGACATCTACTACGTTCAGTGGAGGTTGGTCGAAGCATGGTCGCACCTTTGCTTGGGGCTGGTGCGCCCACCCATGCTCTCACCCAGCTCGTTTTTGGTGGTGACCTCATAACGCTAGTCCATCGGCGGTCACCAAGCCAATTCCACTGGTCAGACCAACGCTCCCTGAGCTGGTCGGACGAACGGCCGTTTGGCCCGGTGGTGTACAGCATGTGCTGGCGCTGTTGGCATGACCGGTGAGTCAGATGGGTCACACCAACGTAGGGTGGACCCATCATCGGCGTCGGCACTTCCCTGCGGTGGGATACGGGAAAGACAGGTCAGACCAGACCTGTCTCCGACCGGCAGGACGCACCGACGTTACGCTTCCTGAGGAAACCTCCCGTGGTGTAGACCACCCTCGACACTCATATTGCATATGCACTATGCTGCCAATTACCACTCAACAACTGTTACTACGAGTAGATTTAAAATTGCTAACGCGAAACCCGGCTATTGTGTGCCAGGAGGGGTTTTTTTTTATTCAAAAAACACACACACACACACACACATTTTATGGGATTGGTTACAATCGTTGCACTAGAAGTATTCTAAGATTCTTTAGGATTTTGCCTGTGGAGCACATTAAAATGTCCGCCTAAGATTCGATGCCATCCAGAGGCGGCAATCTTCTTTATCATCCAGTTATTTGGGTCAGTGACCTTTTCTAGGAAGTACACTTGTTCGAAGTTTGATCCGTTTTGGATGTCGCAGTAGGCAGGGTATTCCTTGCTCGGGGATAACAGTAAGTGGTAGGAAGTTTTTATCCCGCCAAAAGTATGGAATCGCGAGTTCGCTTCCTGGTGATTATAAACTGCAGGTACCCAATGATGACTCGCGAATAATTCATCAGGAGGCGAGCCTTCCTTCCATTCCCCTTCGAGAATATTAGTGATTTTTAGTTCGGATGTCATTTCGGCCTGGCTCTGGGTGAAGAAGTAGAAGAGTATAGTGATGATTGCAGCCACGGTGTACTTCATCTGAGCTTGCCATAGTGAGATAGGGGCATCAAAAAAGGAGTACTGTAAGCTGAAGAAAATCCCAGTGTTGGAAGGGTACGCAAGGATGATAACCCTTCATAATGATCTGAACTGACATTAACCCAGGGGAGAAAATATTTGACAGTAACAATACTACTCCTGCTTTTGATAACTTACAGTTATGGATATTTATACTACTAGGTAACTTTTTATGTTCTGATCCCCGTACTGGACTTGTGTCGAAGGTGATATCTTTTTTATAGCATGAGGCAGTACAAGAAACATCGGTCACTGAAACTCAACAACACCACTGAAAATGCCAAAGCCCCGAGCAGCTTACCTTGGATGGGCTGAAGTGGGCGATGATGGGAAGAGAATATGTCTGGAGCAAACCCACCCAAGAGCGGGCGTCTTAAATCTCTTGCAGGAGAGAACAGGCAAGTACTACGCTCCCAGCAGGTAAATCCTATGTGAGTTTCAACATCACCACCTTCATGCCGCTGGAAGAGACTCCGAGTGGCTCGGAGCGGTATATGTAACTTCCAGGGCCCACAGCGCGACACAATTTAAGCTTGAGATCTGTTTCTCATAATTGCGACCGGTCGATCTAGTTCTTTTCCCCTTTTTAGCTTATCTCGCGTTTGGTGCGATTTTGCAGTAGCCATCACTCCGGCATGAAATCTGCAGGTTACTGCATATTCTCCCCAGCCTTACACCCATTAAATTCCCCGACCGCACATGTAACAGGTCAGACGCTTGACTCAGAGTGCACCATTAATTGTTGATGCAGTGATTTTTTTGATTCAAACCCTCTTCTTTCGCTGCTTGGATTGGGCTGCGTCGCATGGTTGCATCCCCTGGAGAGATTGACTTGGTACTACGGTAGGGAGTCCTGGTCTGATTCTGAAATCTGAGTGAGGTGTCGAGAGCGTGTTGTTGTGTTGTCCATGGCGGATATCCGCTGGTGACTGCGACGAGCAAGGCGGTTCGGCGCAGTTTGTTTGTAAGTTATTTCGGAGTGAGTGTGAATCGGAGTTCTTTATATAATTAGAGTTTGGTGATGTCCACTTCCAGTTGCTGTCCATCTTCGAATATTCAAGCGGACGCATGAGAGAGAACAAACATAATACAATATCAAACATATTTACATATAATCTCAACGCAACTCCGACGGAAAGAAAAGAAGAAGAAGAACACTTATAAAGAACCAGGCTGAACGGAAATTGAACCACTCGAGCGAATCTGCGTATCACGGAAATTATTCATGTCTGCCAACGAAAGGAAACCACTAGTGGTGCAATCAACCCAACACCCTCAGGCAAGTAAAAGTCTATCTACTTCTCACTTCGCCCTCGGAGTCACCACCTAACTATCTCAAATCTTGTGCATCAACCAACAGGATGCGGCGCCATTACTCCCCGAAGCATCCCACTCTGGCCAGCCGAACCCTCAGGAAACACGTCCCCTCCGCACCCCGTTGCCTTTCAAGCAACTAGGGATCATCTGTCTCATGAGGGTATCGGGTCAGTGGCCTTCATCTCATTAAGCTTTTACTCTATAACTAACCGCTTGCCCTTCCCTTCTCCAGAACCCATCTCGTATACCCTCATCTTCCCGTTCATCAAGTAAGTCACTCTGCACTCTTCTTCCTTCATTTATGTTTTTATTTATATATAACCTAATCTAACCCCTGTTTCTAGTCAAATGTTGGAAGACCTCAAAGTCACCGACGACCCCAAACAAGTCGGCTATTATGCTGGGGTAATCGAAAGTAAGCAAACCATGCCAATATCAATATTTCACACTAGAGGGAATTAACCCAAAATCGGTTATCCTAGGTTTGTTTGCCATCGCACAATTACTCACCGGTCAGTACAGATCTTCCGTTGATTAACGCGAAAATGATACGGTTTTTGACGCGAAAATTCCCATCCGGTCGTGACTTACTGAATGCTTCCCAATCAACACAACACACACACACACACACACACACACACACACACACACACACACACACACACACACACAAATAAAGCCATCTTTTGGGGGAGATTATCGGATAACATCGGGCGTAAGCCGGTCATGTTGACCGGCCTGTTGGGTTTAGCAGTCTGTGGAATCCTGTTCGGGCTGCAGAAGAGCTACATTGGCTTGATTGTCTGCAGGTTTCTCGGAGGCATCATGAATGGTACGCGTACAAATTCACTTTGATCTTCCGCAGCCCCTGCTAACCATCCCATCAATTTCAGGCAACGTTGGCATCCTACAGGTTTGTTTTCCACGTGCATATACACACCGTCTCCCTCGAAGCAAGAGATGCGCCTTCCTCGTATTGATGCCTTCACCCCACTCGGTTTTTTTTCTTGATGTTCAGAGTGTCGTAGGCGAAATTACGGATGCCTCGAATTTTGCAGAGTTGGGTCGTTTTTTCTGTCCTTGTTAAGGTTTCTTCAACCGGCACTTAACAATTATTTATTCCCTCTGTTTCGAAATGCAGTGCTGCCGCTTTTTTGCCTCTGTGTTTTGTAAGATTGCACACTTGACATGTTTGTCTAGGCACCGAAGTCCCGTCTAACCCATTCTTGATAACGTACCTCAGGCAATCGGCA
>PGCI01000348.1:0-91740 GCA_002873125.1 Puccinia coronata f. sp. avenae | reverse complement strand
CAACTATACTTAACTCCAACTTCCGACACTAGCTTCCCGGATTGGCGCACTTCAGATGTGAGATCAATTGTTTCAAATCTTCGATTGAATAGATGTCACGATGCGGGGGCGGTGAGATCAAGCCCTCTCCATCAGTCAAATGAGGTCTTTGCAATCGATTTGGAAACCTTGTGTCCAGGTCCTTCACCGGGCTTCGCACCTCGGCCCAATTTGATTTGGGCTAGATTCATAAGAAGAGGAAACATTCCTAGCCACTCTTCTGGGTCGAAAACTTGGGGAATAAAAACAAAAGACAATGTAAAATAGAAACTGACGTTCATCACTGTCGGCTAAATAATTGGAAGTCACACTGAACTAGCCTGAAGCGACCTGCTTGATAGCCGATCGCATATTGTCTCCATTGGGCCTGATTAGGGACCAAGAAGCGTCTTCTCCATCCTCACCGGCGTTAGACTTCCCGCTTAGCCTGTTCATAGCGATTGCGAGAGCGCCATGAGCTTCCTGGGATATGTAACCGTAGGACACAGCTCCTGAGAAGAAATGCTTGACGAGTCCGCGCCAAGGCATGACTTGCTCCAACGGGATTGATTCCTCCATCAACTTGGCATGCCTTTCAGTATGATGACGAATGGAATTCAAGTGGGCATCGGTTGAGTGTTCAGATAAGTAAGCGATAACATTGACTCCTTGCTTCCAATAGAGCTTCAAGGTGTTTGCATGTTCGTCATGGACGTGGTTCTAAATTGAACAAGGGTTTCTTGTTTGTCAGTTGATAGACCATTGTTGATTATGATATACACTTACATCTATCGGCATTTGATCCACGTGGACCCGCTTCTCAATCCCAAAGTCGGGAACTGCAACATCAAAGGCCTCATCCCAGACGCCAAGAACATTGGCAGATTGGATCACGGGTCCATACTTAGCAGTGAGATCCGCAATGAAGACACAAAGGAAGAGATGTTGAGATTGTTCCTCGGCAAGGCGCGCCACATGCTTTTTAACATTGCAGAACTGGGCGCATTTGCTGATCGAGTCAGGATCGATGGTAAACTGGATGTCGCACGAATTACTCAATACGGCTTCCAGCTGGCGGTGAACCACCACATCGGCGAAACGTCGAATCAGTCTAATCCAAGGTCGAACCAGCATGAAAGATCAAGCACTGTGATACATAAAAAGCAGCAGACTCACGGGGTGAAATGAGTGTAATAGGAAGATTCAACGCATAATGGGACCATTTAGCAATATCTAAATTCCAGCTTGTCCCATCGATTTGATTGATTTCATCAGGGCGCCGGCACTGGATGTGTCGACTTCAAATCCCATCTGAGCAGCTCTCTTGGCAAATCCTTCCAATCTTCTTTCAATCGGAGCTTCATGACGTCGGAGCATTCCCCATTTAGGTAAGCCCGCGGCATTGTTCTTGGCTACGGCTGTGTTGGCGAGTAACATAAACTCTTGCATTAGTTGTTTGGCTTCATCACCGAGGACCACGGAGCAATCATCGGGCAGGCCTTCCTCATCGAGCTTGACATCTAAACAAATTTTATCGTCCGCAGACAGCCTTCCTCAAACCGGCGAGCGCGCATTTGACGGGAAAGTTGACCCAATGCCGTCAGAGAATCTCAAATTTGAGGGGCCGTAACACTTTCTCAATCTTCAAATTGGATGTCATCGCATCATCGGTGATGACTTGCTGGACGGAATCATAGGTCAACTTGGCACTGGAACAAATGATCGACTTTCCAAACCAAGTATCGATCACTCTACCCTGCGGGGTCATCTTGAAAATGGCACTGAACGTTAATTTGTCTTGACCGGGTGATAAAGAGCAGAACTGCTCAGAGAGACTCGGTGGGAGCATTGGGATACTACGCTGCACGAGATAAACAGTGGTCGCCTGCTTGAGAGCTTTGCGATCCAATGCAGTCCCTGGTTTGACAAAATGGGCGACGTCTGCGAGGTACACCCCTACCTCATAGGTCCCGTCGTCATTCTTTGGAATATGCAAAGCGTCATCCAAATCTCGAGCAGTCGCCCCATCAATAGTAAAAACAATCTGGTTCCTGAAATCACGGCGAACCTCATACGCGCGCTCTGGAATCGTCCACGGGGGCGGTGGTAAGCATTTGACCACATTCTCAGAAAATTCCTCCGAGGTGGAATAACCAACAATCACGCGTCGACCAAAGGCATGATCTAAGGTGATGTAGTCAAAGGCGAAACAAAAAAATTGAGCATGGTAGGGTCAAAAGGTTACAAAACTATCCAAGCCTACCTTTGAATTGATTGGGTGGGGGTTCCAGGACCGCGGAGATTCCACCAAGGAGTTTTCCTCGTTCGATAAGAATGTCTTTGACCTCTTCTAGATTTCCATCAGGCTGGGCAAGTCTACCGATCTCGGTACAAGGCTTGGATTGAGCATCGGATAAATTGGGAGCATTGACTTCTTTTCCTTTACCCTGACCTTCAACTGCTTTGTACTTGGCGTGATTCAGGCTACTAAGTTTTTCCTGAGTATCAGCTTGATGCTTGATCTGATATGCCCAAAAGTCGGCCAGCGCCTCTATGTTTCGGACAAAGCTTTCCATCAACCATCGAGAAAGTCTGATGGCTTCATGCGTTTCGAGGCTATTTGGACCAACTAAGTCGACAAGGCTGTAAATCACTTTTCCTGCCATGGCTTGCGTAATAGTAGACGAAGTTGTATCGTTCAGGAGCTTGGCGAAATTGACTAGAACGGCCTTGATATGGCTACCTTAAGAATATTCAAATTGTTAGGTCGTTCAGAAATGGAATGAATACATTTTGTTGTTGGGTGAGAGGCCAGAATGCGCCCACATGGGAGACCAACTCGTGAGGTTGAGTGAGGGATGGGTCCCACCACAGAACAAATCAAACGAGGGCAGGCAAACAGCCTGCGACTCAAGTAGTTCAATGGTGACTGACAGGCGGGGAGATTGATGGTCTTGTTGCTGGAATGCTGTTCCGGTTGTTGCTTGCTCCGTGCTGAGCTTGCATGTGGAAAATTGGGCACATTGCCAGCCGTGAGGACCACCTAGTTGTTCTTTGAAGATCTGATGACTGTAAAGCATCGGCAAGCAGCAAGGACCAGTCCACAAGATTCCTTTGGGGCAGTTTCCGCTGTGTTTCTTCTGAATACTGACCATGCTTGAGATCGTGCAGCCTCTAGGTGTGCCGCAAGGAAATGGGATTGCATCGGGTGCTTTAACCAAGATTGCATCGACGATTACCGGGGGTCGAGTCGGACGGCTTGGGGGCAGACTCATCTGTGCGACCGGGCGTGGGAGGGAACTGATCTTCAATTACGGCCTGTTTTGGATTTTTGAAAACAGAGCAGCCGTCGGGAACTTTATCGGTTAGCAACTCACTCAATATCGCTTTGATTCCCATCTTGATCGCACGCCTCACGACGTCCGATTCTTCCCGCATATGCGCAAGAAGAATCAAGTACCATTGTCTCTGCCAGTGTACTGGCTCCTTAATCCGATGCATGATGATTTCCAAAACCCCGAACTGCATCATGGCGTGTGAGTTGGCTCGCGTGTTCTTGCAGTGATAGAAAGGATGAAAGCACACATCGCCTTGTGGTCAACGACGTTCACTATTGGTAGTTCCACACTGTTAGGGGCCATGATCTTGATAAAATATTCAATGGGCCCTTCTGGACGAGCGAGCGGACGCGAAGCACATCTCATCAAATCTTGACTTCCCTCTGGATAGACAGTCAAGATCCTCGTCCAAATAAAAATAAGGACCGGCTTCAAATCAGCAGCTGAAGCTTGTAGGAATTTCAGTACGTATTGAAAAATGCCGATCGATAGGGAAGGTGAACAGCCAGGGTCCAAGTCCATCAATCTACATAGTAAGATTAACGCTTGCAGTTGATGAAGGGGGGACAGATTTTGCCAGGAATTTTGCAAACAACTGCAGCGGCAGCGGCAGCATCCAACTGGGAAAACCGCCGCCTTCTTTTTTTTTGTACATGTCAATGACATGTAGCAACTTCCGCCTACAATCCTCGAGACTTGGTAGAGCCGTCTTCTTAGTTACTCGCGCGAGGAATGGGAGTAACGTCTGATAATCATGGTTGACTAGGCGTGACGGGCCCTCAATCGTAAATGGCTCTGGGGGCAGTTGGGGGATCTTCTCAATGGTTACTTCGCCGAGACTGGCAAACGTTGCTAGCAGACCTTCAGCATCTTTGCGGGTGCCGGCTACAAGTGAATCCAATTCGGCGTGGCTTGACTTGGTACCTGCATATAATGCCAAGTTCCTAAGCTGGTTTGTCAGAGGCTGCATAGCAGGTAGTTGGCGGAGATTGGCCGTCTCGAGCTGGTCGCTAGTCGCACAATATACTTCAGCCCAATTCTCAATCGTGATCAAAGCTAGTAGCTTCAGGGGAGCAAAGTCAGATTTCATTGATTCCAGTAAAGGCTGACTGAATAAATCAAGTTGACCGTGCCAAGTTAATGGCGACATCAAATTACCCACGGCGTTTGAAGCACTTACTTAACCTTCCGCACAAAATATCTTCAATCGAAAGCAAAGACAGATCTTGAGACATGATCGGCTTGTCTACATTGTAAGCCATGTTAATGTCTTCGGCAGTGGAAAGCTTAGCATTGCGAGTTGCTGTATAGAACAGGGAGGCGTTAAGTTTGCGTGTTCAGGGAGTTGTCAACAAGTCAAACCAGCCGCTCAAGTGAGGTTGGACGAAGCTAAGTAGCAGCTCTGCTGATTGTGTAGAGTCTAGTAGTCCGCCAGTAGCTGCAAGCCACACTTGATGCGACACAGCACGGATATCAGGCCGCTCTTTGAAATGTCAAGCGCAATAAACGGTCATTGACCCATTCGGGCGCAGGTAGATTGGACATGCTCAGAATAACAAGAATCGTTTTGACGACCGATAACCTGACGCTTGAAATGGTGTGTCGGCAGAAGGGAAACAAACGCGGGATCAATGAAGGAAGAGTATGCCCACCCAGCGCAAGCAACAATTGACCCAGAACAGTCGGATATTGTGATCAAGTTTGCTCAAAAAAATAAAACCAAAATAGGAACGTCAGCAGGCGCCCAATCAATGAATACATAGAATGAAAAAGATCCATTTTGTTGCCGACAGAACTAGAGAGATCATCTTTCAAACTACCCAGGGCCACTCACAACACTTTACATTCAACCTTGTTGGCAAGAGTTCGACGGTCAGATCCGTCACCGGTAAGAGTGCTGCAGAAGCGGCGGCACGGACATCGTCATCTTGATCCCTCAATTCAATCAAAGACACGGGGAACTGGGTGTGGATTTGCCATCAGACACATGTTGCTTGCCCGAATCAACAGATTCCGAATGAGCTTCAAGCTTGACTGCTGGTTTCACGTCAACATCATCCATACTATCAGGATTCAGTGCAACAGAAGGGTTAGTTTCCTTCACATCATCATTAGGCTTCGGGGAGAGGTCTTGTTTCGGGATCGGATCTTAAACATGGGGTTTCGCGGTCAAATTCTCGGGCTCTTTCTCGGGGCTCACGCAAAGCATGTCGTTTTTGAAGGCGACCAAGTACTTCATTCGCAATAACCCCGCGTGTCGGACTTGCCAAGCGTAACCTCTAGGAGGATTAGAATACACGTTTTTCTTCTCGACCATCTGATGAAATATGCTCAGCATATGCTGCACTCCACTTCGGTCTAGCCATTGACCGACCAGACTGATAGCTTGCGCAGCTGTCTCTCGAACAGGGGTGATGACTTGGTCCCCTACATAATCGCCAAACTGATCCAAGCTGAGCAGACATATCAAACGCAGGCAGATGTCTTCCATCCATAGTTGGTGTTGTTCCAAATTTTGTGTCCGGGTGGTGCCCACTGACTTCGCTGCGCCAGAGCCTTGAACTTTGAGAACAGAGATGAGACTGAGCGCTGCACCATGACGGTATTCCCACTACGAGGAGAAAAGATTAATCATCAGGTTTTCAACAAACGATGTAAAGGGCCATTCACCCTCCTTATGCAACAAAGGATTGCACATGTTGTGAGAGGGGGTGACCGCGTTCATTTCAGTGCCACGTGGCACTGGGTGAGCCGGATTGGACAAGAGCAGCTTGACAAGCCTGGGCTTTAGCTCCTGGATCAATGATGATCTTGTTGCTTGTGGTGTGCTCGGGACGAGGCGCGGCTTGGGAATCAGCAATTTGATTTTCATTACTGGGGGCTGGTTGAGAAGCGGGGCAATTTACAGATGAAGGTGCAGGTACAGCCACGCGCCCGTAAGGATCATCAGAGGAAATGGAAGACTGTTCAATGGTTTGGAATTTGGGGGTTTGCGTGGGTTCACAGGAGGCGTTTGGGGGGATGGTTGACATGCTAACATGAGCAGAGCTAGATACAGATCATGATATTGGTCCGACATGGCCCTTGCTGATAGCTTTTTGCTTGCGCTTGAGCGCATTGCGTTCACGAGCTGACAAACCCTCCAAGTTCTGGATTGATAGTTTGGCCTCAGAGGTGGATGCGGTGGGAGGAGGGAGTTGGGGTAGTGGGTGTTGATTTGGCAGAGTTCAAAATGATCAGTTGGTGGGTGGCTAGGCTGACTAGCAACGAAGTCAGGACGGGGTGACTCGGACAAGCCGAGAGCGGAAAGACCCGTTGCCTCGGGACCTGGCGTTGCGGATGGATAAGTTTCACTGGGAGCACTTGGAGGCTGCCGAGGAGGGTTGGTGGGGTTAGGAGTAGCGCCATGGGGCTCCTGAGGATTGGGTGTTGAGACTTGTGAAGAATTTTGAGCCTGGTCTTGATTGTGGTGCTCTTGCGTAGGGTCATCCACGCCCATCGACTTGAAATCCAATATATTGGACCTACATAATCCGCCAAGGCCGAGTTTGTTGGTCACATCACGCTGCGCCGCAAATAGACTTTCACCTGATCGAAGATGGTTGGACTGGTGATCAAATTCTTTGCCGGCTGATGCGAGTAGGATTAAACACTTGCTCAAGACAGTTTCCAGTTTGAAATTTTGATAGGTGAGGCGATTGTTGCGTTGAGTATTGATTTGGTTGTCAAGCTTGTGAATGGCAGAGGCTGAGGTAGATGCTTCAACTGAGTTTGACGTGGCGTCATCGTGGGTTTCAGTGACCGAGGGATCCCAAATGCCGACGGCCTTGCAGATCGCGTCGACAGCTTCACTGGCGGCCTGACGCGTCTCCCAGCTCTTGGATTGCAGATAGGGGAGAATGCGGCCGAGAGAAGATTGACGATTTCCCGCCATTGTCCATCAACGCCTCACCAGTTGGACTGAGTGATGGAGGGGCCAACGTTAGGAGTGAGGCTTGTAGATGAACGGAATGGTACAGACAAATGTTAGATGGTTTGGGCAGCGATTTGGCCGAGCTGACGAGCAGCAGTCAGACGGACTGAGGGGGACAAGCCGGTTTTGAGTACGAGTAACAGGCGATCTAATCTGGAAAAAACAAAGGCAGGGGAAAGGATTGCGGTGATTAAAAGTCAGTATGACGACTCCAGCAGATATTATGAATGGTGTCAACTTGGACCATCACTTGCTCACTACATCACCGCTCGACAGGGGATATACCCCATTGGGAAGGCGAGGGTAACAAAAGAACCCTTGACCCAAAATCATCACCATACTTCAAATGTGCTACAACTATTCCGAATCGAGCTGTGTGAAGGGTTGAAAAATCAAGGTCAGCAGTTATATTATTGATTGCAATTCGGTAGTAAAACAAGAGATTTACAAGGTGTGAATACTGTTACAATTGGTGCAGCAGAGTACATTACAGCTGTTATTAACGAAACATGCACATTTTATGAAGTGAAGGCAGCGCATGGCAGTCCGGACATCCAGAGAGCTAGACCAAGCCAGCAGCTGGCGTCAGTTGCGCCAGCCAAACCCGCACCCACGGATGGTTAAGAATGAACGTGGCTTCCCCGCCGATGAGAAGGACGAGTCTCCAAGGGATAAGAGGTCCTAGTAATGCCAGACCAATCAAAGAGATGACTGCTGCATGTAGAATTGTTGAAGAATATTGGGGATGGGACCAATCCAGATACACCTATACATTCTGCTTGAAGAAGTCAATGCCAGTCGTCACGTCTCCCATCATATTCTGAACGTTTTGCTATGAGGGCACGATGGTATCAATTAAATACTCCCAGTGGTGCGCAGATGGTTGACGGGCTTTTTTGAAGGGGTAGGACTCACTAGATTTGCCACGTAGCTGTATCGTGCGAGTTGGTGGCAAGGGAGTAAGATGGGCTGTCAGCACCGTTGCAAATGTGATTCAGCGGGAATCTGAAACAGGTATTTTAATGAAAACATACTCGGGTGATCGCTTGACAGGATCATCAAAAACATGTTTGCCACTTGTTGAATCCACTCCTAGATCGTCCCCCATGCCATTGGGATATCTTTGAGTGTGCGTTGAAAACAAAATCCAAATGAGAGCATAGTTGGGAATCAGGATGAAATAGACTGGATTCAAAGCTATGTGTTGCGCAAAAAGAAGAATTCTAGGAGAAGTCAACGACCATCTTTTATCCTCAACAATCAAAATATTTGAAGGAACCTCATTGTCAAGAAACTTACATAGCCACGCCCACATACATGCACAAGCCATAGTTTTGGAGGGATTGTGCCAGCTGAAAATCTCTTCCACTGCCTCCTATTGACGTCCCAGGGAAAAGTGACATCATGATAACCAGCGAAATAATCTTATTCACCGCATCCGGAGTGAATGAGGTAGAAGGACCGACTTGGGCAGCGAATATAGGGCCACACTTGCTGACGAAGTTCTTGAAATTGAGCGTGGTGGTTGGGATACTAAAAGCCGGTTTCTCTTGCATGGCGTTCTTGTTGGGAGGCTGGCTGGTTGGGGAGGAATCGGATATCGACTTGGTCAACACGATCGAGTGAACAAGTATTCCTCCGAGAAAATCCATGGGTGCATTTCGAAGAAGTTTACCTGCCTACATGCGGAGCATCATTCAACAAAAACCCATCTTAGCTTGAGTTAAGTTCATCTTGGAAATCCACACTTCTTCTTACGGGTGAATCCAATGGTTTCCTCGGCAAAGATGGCTCGGGCATGGTTGCTGATTTCAATCTGGCTGTGATCCAAGGGCGTGCGTCGGTTGGTGGGGACTGAAATCACTTTTCGAGCTATTCTTGGTGCTGGCATCCAAGGCAGCAGCTTTTTCATGAGCTTGGCTGCATCTTGAGAAGCCTTAGCAGTCTCTGCGGCAACCTTAGGCCGATGCCATATCACCAACATGCTGCAAGGAATTTGCGAGATGAAATCTTCCATGGGTCATTGGTAATCATAGGCAAGATCAAACGGTGTGCTGTCGGCGGACAATGCGTTCGTTGAGCGCATCAACTTCGGTAAGCAGATTTGAGGGGAGGGTAGAGAAAAAGCAACTGTCTTGCTCGAGCAAGAAAGCTTCTCTTAGTCTGGGGGCAGGACCGGCGAGGAAAGTGGTCGGAACGATCTCGGGGTTGGCAGGAGCCTGATTACCGCCAGCGGCGGTGGTAGTTCAGGCGAGATATTTGTGACGATGGCTATACTGATCAGCAAGTTCGGAGCAAATAATTACCTCGGCCCAGATCTTGGTGCTGATTAAGACAAGGATCAAGAAAAAAAAACAGTGAGTTTAAAATACTTGCGGTCGCTCAGATACAGGCGGAGGAAAAAAGATCCAAGAGATTGAGCGTGTGGCGGACCCTCTCGGAGGCCAGTTGAAAGAGGGATTGAGTGGGAGAGGCTGGTCGCTAGGGTAACGCAGCCAAATAAGACAAGGTGGGCAGGCCGTCCTGGAGGGAGTTGAGCCGGTTGAGGTAGGCCAAAATGCCACAGTCCCGTCAAAGAAAACCTAAGATTAAAGCAAACTACTTTAAGTTGAGAAGATCTTGATGGCCGCACCATGTTGGTAGCTGTGACAGGGAGACTCACCAGTCTATTTGGATTGGCAGAAGTCGTCCATATGGTTGAGCTCGGTCTTGAGGCTGTAGGGTAATTAGTTTTTAGATTGCATCGGATCCTCTGACCGATATTGCATCGAGGATGGCCGGGATTGCATCAACGATGAACAAGACTATATCGACCAGGACCGGGTTTGTATCGAGCAAAACCTGTGTTGTGTTGACCAAAGCCGAGGTCGCGTCAAGCCATACCGATGAGATGTCGCGACTGCCGATCCAAAATCGGCGTAACGCGATTTTGTGTCGACCATTCCGTCGGTGATGGCGGATGCAAAGTCAGCCTAGGCGGATGTTGAGTCGGGGGGCTGTTGCATTGGTTCACACCCCGGTCGACACAACATTGGCAAAGGGTTGCGTCGGTGGGGTAGCGGGCAATGTAACATCTCCAGCGGGCCATATCACATCGGACCCTGTCGATGTAAAATCTGCCACTGCCAATGTAAAATCGCACAATAGTTACATCGGACACTCGTACCGATGTAACATCGGTTCAAACCGTCCGATGTAACCGCGGATGTTGCCATCCGATACAATCGTCTTGGCAGTGTATTGCGCCGAGCACGTGATCCGACAACGCTTCTCTGACGCATATACACCCCAGCAAAACGGACTGGCTGAAAGGTTCAATAGAACGATTCTAGAATCTCTCAGATCAATCATCCTTGATTCAGGTCTTTGACAGAACCTGTGGAATGAGATTCTCAGCGCATGCACACTTACCCTCAACCAAATTCCTACTCATAGAAGCAAGAAATCACCTTATGAGCTGTTTAAAAACAGATCTATTCCTCTTGATTTTTTTCATCCTGTCGGCAACCCCGTTGCAGTTCTCTCGTCTCACAAGAAAAGGTCAAAATTGGAACCTTGCGGGGAGATGGACAAGCTTGTAGGGTTCAATCCCGAGCTGAAGTCATATAGAATACTCACTGATGGCGGTGTTATAATCAATTCCAAAAGCGTCACTTTCCTAGACTTTGTTCCTTCGGAAAAATCCTTCACCAATCTTGACGACCTGCTCATTGAAGAAAAAGTTGATCTGCCCCGAGACCAACCTATCACCACGGAAGAGGATAAAGAGATCCACATCAAGGAAGAAGAAGAAGAGGAGGTACTTGATGAAGAAGACGAGATACAGTCCATTCCTGATGATGACTTGGAATCTGATGAAGACGCTATTGCGGATACCTTGATTCCCAACTCTGACAAGACCTCTGGACGGACTCTAAGGGACCGTACGCTCGCCGTTGAACCCCTTAAATACACCTACTTCTCCGAAGATCCCACCTCCTTTCAGAAGGCCATTTCATGCACGAAGGCCGATGGCTGGAGAAAGGCCATCAATGACGAACTTGAAAATATTGAGAATCATCAAGTCTGGGTGGACCAGAAGGAAAAACCTCATAAAATTCTCTACTCGACTTGGGTCTTCAAAACCAAGCCAGCCACCCTTTTGTCGCCTGAAAAACAGAAGGCCCGACTCTGTATCCAGGGTTTTCTTCAGACCTACGGCGAAGATTTTTTTGAAACCTTTGCCCCTACGGGTAAATTCCCCACTCTTCTTACTTTATTAGTACTTGCCATTGATCTCGAGCTGCCAATCAAACAATTTGACGTTAAGAGTGCCTTTCTCTTTGCACCGCTAGAGGAAGAGATTTTCATCAAGACCCCTGAAGGCTCAAATCGAAGCACTCCGTATCTCAAACTGGTCAAGTCCTTGTACGGCCTCAAACAGGCACCAAAGAACTGGTACAATACACTAACCTTGTGGTTTGAAGAGATCAGCTACAACCCCTCAGTATCGGACGCCTGTCTCTTTATTCATAAAAATAAGAATTCCTTCATTTACTTCCACATGGATGATCTGATCGTAGTAGGCCAGACAGACACCTTTGAAAAACTTTTCCTCAAACGCTTCCCCAACTCTACTGCTCACTCTCCCGATACCCTGCTGGGCATGAATCTTCATATCAAGCCCGACCTCATTGAATTATCTCAACCCGCTCTGATTGAAAAAGGACTGACTCTGCTAGACCTGCGCACCTGTAGATCGGTCAAGACTCCACTAACGCCAGCTGTTCAGCTTCATACCGCCACTGATGAAGATCACCAATCCTTTCTCCAACTTGGCATCAACTACTGCTCCTTCACAGGGATGCTTAATTATCTTGCGTGTCGGACCAGGCCAGATCTCGCGGCCGCAGTCTCCATTCTCTCTCGATTCAACCAGCGGCCGGGGTTAACTCACTGGAAGGAAGTGATACATTGCTGGAAGTATCTCCAAGGCACCAAGCACCTCGGATTGCTTCTAAAACCAAAGAAGAGTACGTTCATTGACCGAATAAATTTCTTCACTGACGCCACCTGGGCGGAAGATCAAGAAACTCGAATTTCTCAAAGCGGGTCTCTTGCCTTCTGGAAATGCTGTCCGATCCTGTGGAACAGCAAGAAACAAAGGAATATCACGATGTCTTTGACCGAATCGGAGATGAACGCGCTCTCTGATGGAGAACAAGAGAGCCAATGGCTCAAATTTCTTATTGAGGAACTATGGAAGAAGAAACTGGCCCCTACTCTTTTCGCTATCGACAACAAAGGCCTTCTGGAAAAGCTCAAGAACTTCGGCTCAAATTCAAAGACCAAGCACCTAGATATAAAAATAAAAAGTCTCCGGGGATGTCAGCCTCTGTGATGCCAAGGGCTAGTACCTTTTAGCTACACAAGGTGATAAGAGTGCAAATGATGGGTAGAGTGGGGTATTTTCACGTAGAAAAGTAGTAAAGAAAGAAATAAAAAGAATATAATTCTTTTTTATAGAGGGGCCTGCTGGCGCAGGGGTGTTTGTAGGTGCCCTCTAAATCAGAGATCTGCTAAGCAGGGTGGTATCTGATTAAGCAAACAATGGGTTTCTGCGTAACAGAAGGTGGTACCAAAGTGCTTTTCCAATTAAGGAACCAGAATGGGGACAGAAGGATAAAAGAAGTACTCACTATTGCTTCTTTTAAGCCAAAAAGCCACGTAGGGGGGTGAAGTAGAGCTGCTGGTTAGACTGGTTGGTTTCTGAGCAGGAGCTGGACACGTAGGATGGTTGATTTAATAAGAACACCAAGGATAAAACAGGCAAAACAGAGCAGAGTAACTGAAATAAGGACAGGACACGGCGTAACTGATTGACTGTAATAATAATTGATGATGATGAACAACTTTTGGCGTGGAAAGAGGGCTCTATATATACTAATTTCACTCATAGTGGAGGACCTTTCTGCCTGTGTGCGTGTAGTAACTGGTTTTCAGCGCAATGTGGCCAATTTGGGAGATTGGCACTAACAAGGCTCATCCCAATGGCATTGCTGATCATTATTTCAGCGTCACAAGTGTTCATAATGACCTTAATAACCTATTTGGTCATTGTAACTAAGGTACATAGCAACACTGACGTGTATTTGTATCTGAAATGGGCCACAAATGACGCAAATGGGCCACAAATGGCTATGGCCAATCATCAAAGGCCACGCTGGCTATGTTACTCTTATGTATTCAAGGTTTTTATTAATGAAACCTTGTAAATAAACCACGTAGAATCTACTAGTACCCTAGTTACACCTGTACACGTGTGGTAACTAGGGGATTAGCTATTTCCACGCATTTGGCCAATTTCCAATTGGATTATATAATCCACGCGCGGGGTTGGAGGATTAAACCCCAATTGGGCCTAACTTCTAAACTATACACAACACCTCAATTATAAGTCCATAATTGGTCATTTCACATATGGTATGTATATATAACAAGTACATACGTGTGTAATGTCACCTGTGACACATAAGTGTGGCCAATTCTTACGGGTAATTGGTTCAAGGTGAAGGAGTAGGAATTCAGGGGTACTTCCAGTGAGGGACCCTACATTAATTTACATGAGGATTCAGAATATGATATAATATTCTAAGTTATCCTCAAGGTTTAGAAGTTATTCAGTTTTTTTTGTAAAAAGTAGTTTTTTTATTTTAATTTATTACTTATTTTTATGGTGCTAGGACTTGCTAAGTTTATAGAATAAAAATAAGTAAGCTAAGTTTTTTATACATTATTAGTCATATTAATGGGTCTTAATACTGTGGTAATAATGTCTCTTTTTATGTTACTTTTGTCAGGTTGTCTCTGACATAGTAGCAAGCTGACATTCCCTCCCTTTAAAATGAGACTTTAGAAAACAAAATTCATCCTAATGTCTGTAGTGAAAAAAAAAAAATTCTCAATTTCTTTTGGAGGCTCTATAATTACGTAGATGTATGGGACCATCTGGTATATTATCTTCAGGAATCCATTCATCTTTGTCTGCTGATTGACCTTTATATCTTACTAAGTATAGTCTAGTATCTTTCCCATTGATCCTTTCCTTTTTATCCTTCAATATTTTATGTACTTTGAAGTTAGAGGTGTCTAAAGGTTCAATTATAGGTACAGGTACATGTGTTACTACAGGGGTATCTGTGCTTCTACTAGTGTAAGGTTTGATTAAGCTAACTGGAAAAACAGGGTGTTTTCTGGAAAATTCATCTGTTAAAATAACTTCCACAGCATTTTTTCCATGTAATTGCTTAATGGTAAAAGGGCCAACAAAGGAAGGTTTAAGTTTCCTGTTCCCTCCCAAGTTATTAAAATTCACAGTGGACAATAGGACTTTGTCCCCAATTTGGAAGGATGGTTCTTTATGACTTTTGTCCCATCTTAACTTATTATATTCAGCTGCATCTTGAACACATTTCTTAGCATGTTCATGTGTGATGTCAAGCATCCTTTTAAAGTCTAGGGAAGTGGGATGTACATGAGGTAATTTGTTATTAATATGATCTTTAGGCATTCTGGGTATCCATCCTCTTTCCAAAATGTAAGGGATTTCTTTGGATGAAGAATGTTTACTGCTGTTATAAGCTATTTCTAATGCAGGGAGTAAGCTAACCCAATCATGAGTATAACCATCACTATTTTTGAATTCTAAGCCAAAGGAACAAAATCTTCTGAGCATATCTTCTAGAGTTTGGATCATTCTTTCAGCCAATCCGTCAGTTTGGGGATGGTAAGCAGTAGAGAAAGCTAATTTAGTGCCTAACATGTCATGTAAATTTCTCCAAAATTCAGAAGTAAATTTGGGGTCTCTATCACTAATGATTATTTTGGGTATTCCTACGTCAGCCATAATCCTATTCCAAAATAGTAAAGCCACTTCCATAGCTGTATCATCTTTATGGTTAGGAATAAATCTGGCCCTTTTTGAATATCTGTCTACAACCACTAGTACAGAGTTGAAGGAATAAGACCCTCCAGGAGGTAAACCTGTAACAAAATCCATGTTTATGATTTCCCATCTTTTGGTGGGTTCTTGGATGGTTTGAAGTAGCCCATATCTCTTACCTGTTTGCTTATTTGATTTCTGGCAAGTTTCACAGGATTTAATATAAGTAGCTACTTCATTAGACCAATTATTCCACCAAGCTGTAGTTCTGACTCTTTCAATAGTCCTTTCTTCAGAAAAATGTCCAGCACCAACATTATCATGGCATTCTTTCATAAGGGCTTCAATCTGAAGTTGATCACATAAGACTATTACACTGGAATGCCTTTCTTTAAAGTACAATATTCCATCTAATAGAGAGAACTTACCAGAAGAGTAAGGTTTGGATAACCAGGGAGGTAGACTAGCAATTAATTCATGGGAACTATTTTCATTGCTAAGTATATCTAGTAGTTTGACAAATTCAGGATCAGACTGGTAACTATCTTTTATAAGGCTGTAGTAGGCTTCATCCAAATCACAGACATGTATTCCTAAAATTGGGAATATTTCTTCATCTTCAGGATCCCAGGCAGGGTTATCTGGAGTATTTGGTAAAGCCCATCTGCTCAAGCCATCAGCATTACTATGCTTTTTGCCAGCTTTATGAACAATAGTCATATGTCCTCTGTATTGTTGAATAGCAATTTGCCATCTTAACATATGCCTATTGGGAGTCTGCATATTCATAAGGGTTTTAACTGCCGTGCAATCAGTGACTACAACAATTCTACTACCTTCAAGATAATAATGTAACTTCTCTAAGGACCATACATAAGCTAGACATTCCATCTGACTGGCTCCATACCTTTTCTCTGTTGGTTTAATTTGTCTTGAAATAAACAGAACTGGTTTTTCTACTAATTTATCTTCAATAAGGAATTCTTGATGTAAGGCAGCACCTAAGCCATCTAAACAAGCATCTATGTACAGAATAAATGGTAAGTTATAATCTGGTTGAGCTAGCACAGGAGCAGTAGTAAGGGCTAGCTTCAATTGTTCATAATCCAGTACTCTAGGGTGAGTCATTTCATAAATGGTTTCTTTACTACATAACTCATATAATGATTTGGCTAAAATAGCAAATTTCTCAATATGTTTCCTATAATATCCACAAAATCCAAGAAAAGATTGCATTTCAGTGATATTCTGAGGCATAGGTTTGAGCATTACAGCTGCTACTTTGTTTTGGTCAATGGCTAGGGATAGTCCAGAAACAATATGTCCTAAAGCTTTAAGTTCACCATATCCAAAGTTGCACTTTTTAATAGACATTTTTAGACCAGCTTTAATAGAAGTTTCTGATACTATTTGTATCTTTTCTATATGTGTTTCCCAGTCATCTGAATAAATGATTATATCATCAATATATATCATCATCCAGCACTGACGGATAAAAGATCCAAAAATAGAGTCCATCATTCTTTGGAAATGAGAAGGTGCATTCTTAATTCCAAAGGGCATTCTGAGGTATTCAAAAACACCAAGATGGCAGATAATTCTCATAAATTGGCGGCTATTAAGTTCTATAGGTATCTGGTGAAACCCTTTGAGAACATCCATGCAGGTTATGTACTTAGTTTTGATAAGTTATGAAGAGAGTGGTCAATTCTTGGAATGGGATAATTATCAGCTTTAGTGTAATTATTTAGAGCTCTAAAATCTCCAACCATCCTAGACTTATCATTATGCCAGGCAATAATAACTGGGGTAGTTATTTCTACTTGTTCATTATGGCCCACTTTTCTAAGTACACGTAAATCTATAAGCTCTTTAATGTGTGTTTCTAAGGCTATCCTAGATTTAGGGCTAGAAGGGTAGGCTGCTTTTCTTAGAGCAGGTGGGTAAGGAGGTTCACAAGTTAATTCTAATTTAATATCATGTCCTGTAACATTGCCAATAGGCTCTTCAGTGGTACAGAAGGCTTCTTTATTCTTATGGCATACTTTAAGAATATCTAATACTTGAGCATTGGTTAGTATGTCACTTATAGCAGCTTGGGACATATATTCTTGATTAAAATCTTCTAATTCCTTGGGGTCAGGTTCCTGAGAAATAGGTGCAATAATCTCAGAATGGATGTTGCAAATTTGGTATTTCCTTTTCCAATCTCCTCCAATGGTAAAATATCTATCTTTGGACTGGAAAATGTCAATTCCATACATGCAGAAGGTATCATTACCTAGTATAAGGTAGTCACAAATGGCATCAGAAAGTATTACAAATTCTACACTTAATCTGAGGGATCCCTTAGTGTGAGGGAATATTAAGGGTAAATTGATGACACCAATAGGTTTCATGGTAGAGTTACAACTGCTAAATGTAGCCTTTGGAACAGGTAATAAATTTTTGCGCCAATCAGGGTATATTTGTTGCAAAAATGTGGCACTTGTACAAGAACAAAAGGCTCCTATATCTAATAGAGTCTTAACAGCTGAGTCTTTGAAAATAACCTTAGTATAACTGGTTTTACCTAGGGTGTAACACCTTCCTTCTTCAGGTTTGTTAGTTAATAGCTTGGCATCAGATATATGGCCAATATCCATATTATCTTCCCATTTCTGGGGTAAGTTAGATTCACCATGAATAGCATTAATGCTGAAGTCATTGCCAATATTAGCATTTATTACTACCACAGCATGGTTATCAGATTCAGAGTCATCATCATCTTGACCATAATGTGTACTAGAGGGTTCTTGGCGTATGATATCAAATGTACTTTCAGAATCTGAATCAGGGCTTGCATACACATTATTAATTTTCCTCCTAGGTTTGGTACATTCAGTGCTTCTGTGGCCAGTTTCTCCACAATTCCAACACGTAGGAGTCTTTTCTTTTCTAATGGGTTCAGCAGTTTTAGGTTCTAACTTCTTAGAAGGGTCTGTTCTAGGAGTGTAATCCTTTTTTTCAGAGGGAATATGTTTTTTATTAATTCCTGTCATTTCTACTACTTCTTCCATAACACCTATAAGTGTTGATAAATCACAATCCATGTCATTGATTCTACATCTGACATTATGTTCTAGACTGCCTTTAGTTTGGTTAAGTATTAAATCATTTATTTGTTCTTGATTTAATTTAGGGTAGATACATTCAATCCTTTTCTTCTGGTTCAAGCACCATTGATGAGGATTATGCTTGACAGGATCAAAGTAGTCATTTTCAAAAGCTCTGCGCATTTTCTTTTCCCATAGTCTAGTGCCAAATTGTTGTTTGATCAGTTCTTTCCAAGCTGGCCAAGATTGTTGCCTCATGGTAGCTTGTTTACTAATGAACCAATCAAAGGCTACTCCTTCAAATAACCTAGGCAACCTAGTAAGGATGGCATCATCAGGAGCTCTATATATTGTTAGTATGTGATCAATATATTTGATGAAATTAATATGGTCATAATCTCCTTCTCCAGAAAATTTAGTCCATTCTTTAATTGGTGGTAACAATTTATTCAGAAGAGAGGGATCTATGAAGTTGTTATTACCATTGTTGTTTACATTGTTGCGTGAAGGAGCATGACTCCATTGACTCCCATTATTAAGGTTATTATAATTAGGTGAATTATTAGGTGGGTAATTGTTATTAGGGGGCATTGGTGAACTATTGTTGTATTTATAATTAGATTGATTGTTATGAGGATAGTTGTCCTTATTCTCTACCTTATCTTCAAGTATTGTTTCCATGTAAGGATTGTTATATTTGGGCGTAGTGTTGTTAACAGGAGCAGTTCTGGAAGGTATTTCTTTAATTAAATCTGTCAATTCAAATTTTAAATCTAACAGATGTTTTAATACTAAATTTCCATTAACATTCTTGTTGTTTTGGTCAGATATTAAGGCTACTTGAGCTTTTAATTCAACCATCATTCTTTTTAAATCCATTTGTTCAAGTTCTAATTTCACATTTTGGGCGTGTAAAGTGCTAATAGCATTTTTATTAATTTTATTAATTATATGCTCAGTATTAGCATGGAACATGTCTTCTAATCTGTTAATCTTATCCGCCAAATCATCATTAGAATACTTGGAATGTTCTTCTTCAAGTTCTTCTAATTTTTTGGGCACATTAGGAAGCTTTGGCTCACAATTTTTGGCGTAAAAATCAGATTCATTATGCGTAAAGACAGACTTAGGTGAGCTGAGAAATTTAGACAATTGATTTAAAATGAGAGAAGAGCTAGACATATAATTCTCTAAAGATTCAGGCGGAGGAGGAGCCTTATTTAAAAATTCTAAAACAGTTTTGTGGCGTGTTTTAGCATTTTTATCTAACAAAAGAATATTATTATGCGCAATTGTAAGAGAATTATCTAGGACAGAAAAACCTAATCTAAGCTGTTGTAAAAGCTGGTTATGGCGCTGCTGATGTTGGCCAATTTCTTCCACTTCTGAGGATTGTTGTAATGACGGTTGCTCATAGAAAGACTGCTCATATTCTTTCCCTTGTTCTTGTTGGCTGTGTGGGGAAACAATACTCTCTTTTCCTCCCAAGGGTTCCATCCCTTCGTGTATTCCTCCACTTCTTTTTTGGAGATAAGTTTCTGTAGCTCCTTCTGACTCTTCTGGGCTAGTCCTAAAAGATTCAGCATCATCTCCTGGGTGGCCTTGGATTTCTGGGCTTCCACGAATTTCTGATGGTTGGCCACGTGTATTTTGACCAATTTGGCTATCTTGTCCTCCTTGGACGTGCTCACCACCTGAATGTCCAAGTCCTCTTCCTCCTTCTGGGGTTTCTGGATACTGGCCAAGGAGGTGGAAGGGGTTGGTTCCACGTCCACGTCCATGGCTTGAGGATTGGGGAGACTGGGGGTGGTCTTCTTGAAGGCCAAGTTCCGTGGCAACTTCTCTGCTCCTAGGTTGTCTAGTGGGCGGGGGTAAGGGGCCGTGGAGATCAGGCTTGTGAGCCCTGGTAGACTTCCTGACAGGACTATTTTCACGGGACATATTAGTGAAAAGGGCCACAAAATTTTAATTAAGGTAAATAATAAACTTACTGGTTGGTGGAGCCGTAAGTGGAGTAATAGAATTGGCCACAGAGGTAGCTGGGGCCGTGGTAGAAGAGTTGGAAGAGCTGGGAGTAGTAGTGGAAGACACTAGATGATATTCAAGCGTAAGAATAAGTATTTTTGGTGATTTTAATAATTTTATTAGAGATAAAAAGGAATTAAACTGACTATTGTAAAACTGCTGTTTATATTCCAAAGTTCTTTGAAAATCTGCACGCCTCTTGTTCTCTTGGTTTCTTCTGTTGATGGCGTTGAGTTTGATGAGAAGTTCAGTGTCCTTTTGAGCACGTTGGTGAGAGTGGAAAAGAGCTAGTTGAAACTGTTCTGTAGGCGTAAGTTTTTCCCAATCAGAAGGTTGATAGTTAGCTATTTCCTCTTCTTTGCGCAATCTGAGGACTTTGAGATAGTGTTTGATTAATTCAAAGTGGGCAATTTGGTCAAAAGGAGGATGAATAAATTCAGGAGTGGAAATGAGGGATTTAGTGTACTGGTTCACTAAAAGAATGCGTAAAAAATAAAGCAGAAGGATATTTTTTAGTGGATTTATTTTATAAATGATTTTTAGTTGGTTTGGTAATTTTTTGCGTGAGTGAAAAGCAAAAGTAGAAAGAATAAGTACCAGGAGTCAATTACCACGAGTGAATATTGGTAATTTCCCGGCCAGACCCCCAATTGTCAGCCTCTGTGATGCCAAGGGCTAGTACCTTTTAGCTACACAAGGTGATAAGAGTGCAAATGATGGGTAGAGTGGGGTATTTTCACGTAGAAAAGTAGTAAAGAAAGAAATAAAAAGAATATAATTCTTTTTTATAGAGGGGCCTGCTGGCGCAGGGGTGTTTGTAGGTGCCCTCTAAATCAGAGATCTGCTAAGCAGGGTGGTATCTGATTAAGCAAACAATGGGTTTCTGCGTAACAGAAGGTGGTACCAAAGTGCTTTTCCAATTAAGGAACCAGAATGGGGACAGAAGGATAAAAGAAGTACTCACTATTGCTTCTTTTAAGCCAAAAAGCCACGTAGGGGGGTGAAGTAGAGCTGCTGGTTAGACTGGTTGGTTTCTGAGCAGGAGCTGGACACGTAGGATGGTTGATTTAATAAGAACACCAAGGATAAAACAGGCAAAACAGAGCAGAGTAACTGAAATAAGGACAGGACACGGCGTAACTGATTGACTGTAATAATAATTGATGATCATGAACAACTTTTGGCGTGGAAAGAGGGCTCTATATATACTAATTTCACTCATAGTGGAGGACCTTTCTGCCTGTGTGCGTGTAGTAACTGGTTTTCAGCGCAATGTGGCCAATTTGGGAGATTGGCACTAACAAGGCTCATCCCAATGGCACTGCTGATCATTATTTCAGCGTCACAAGTGTTCATAATGACCTTAATAACCTATTTGGTCACTGTAACTAAGGTACATAGCAACACTGACGTGTATTTGTATCTGAAATGGGCCACAAATGACGCAAATGGGCCACAAATGGCTATGGCCAATCATCAAAGGCCACGCTGGCTATGTTACTCTTATGTATTCAAGGTTTTTATTAATGAAACCTTGTAAATAAACCACGTAGAATCTACTAGTACCCTAGTTACACCTGTACACGTGTGGTAACTAGGGGATTAGCTATTTCCACGCATTTGGCCAATTTCCAATTGGATTATATAATCCACGCGCGGGGTTGGAGGATTAAACCCCAATTGGGCCTAACTTCTAAGCTATACACAACACCTCAATTATAAGTCCATAATTGGTCATTTCACATATGGTATGTATATATAACAAGTACATACGTGTGTAATGTCATCTGTGACACATAAGTGTGGCCAATTCTTACGGGTAATTGGTTCAAGGTGAAGGAGTAGGAATTCAGGGGTACTTCCAGTGAGGGACCCTACATTAATTTGCATGAGGATTCAGGATATGATATAATATTCCAAGTTATCCTCAAGGTTTTAGAAGTTATTCAGTTTTTTTGTAAAAAGTAGTTTTTTTATTTTAATTTATTACTTATTTTTATGGTGCTAGGACTTGCTAAGTTTATAGAATAAAAATAAGTAAACTAAGTTTTTTATACATTATTAGTCATATTAATGGGTCTTAATACTGTGGTAATAATGTCTCTTTTTATGTTACTTTTGTCAGGTTGTCTCTGACATAGTAGCAAGCTGACAATATATGCATTTCAATCAACAAGGTTAACCACTTCTCCACCGGCTGAATGAAAATTTTCATCATCACTCATCAACCAACTTAGAAGAAGCACAGAACACTTGGATCAACACTCCTCACTACTCAATCACACAGGTCCCATCATTTCCCTACGTCGTTGTGGTCATTTGGTGTCATCTGATTGAATAGTAAGCAGTTTTTCCAACTTCTCCTTCTTCAAAGTTCTTCTTGAGCTTTGATCTTATCATTCCTCATTCCTCTTAACCTTTACCTTCTTCTTCTCTTCTCCCATAAAGAATCAAACCAATAAAGACATCAAATAATCAATAAAAGCTTCATAAACATTCTTCTTTATTGCTTCTGTGGACTGCAGCTTAAATCCACATAGGTTTCCTGATAAATAACCTTTGCCAGTTTCTGTTGGCACTAAAAATCAAGGCAGTCTCTGACTGTACCCTCTCTGTTTCTTCAAGAGAGGAGGCGTATAGTTTGCTCCGCTTAAACCCATCTCCTTTAAAGGATTGAAAAGCTTAAATCAGTCTAAAAAGACTTCTATCTTATCTTCTTTCTTTCTTCTTTCCCTTTTCCTTCCTTTCCTTCCTTCTGGTTGTTCTTCCTTATCCTTTGGAATTCAACTAGTGTCCCCCCAACCTTGTGTCCTGCTGTCACCGTAGAGACTCAGGCTCACAATTGGGGGCCTCATTGGGAAATATCTCCTTATAGACCTCTTCTTATTACTTTTAATCACTCCCAAAGAGAATTATAATCATAAAATAAACTACATTTTTTTTTACTTATCCTTAACTCAACAGACCAAGAATTCAATCATAAGGCCTCCCCTATCTCTTCTTTTCAGAAAAAATTGTCTAGAAGTGCTGCCTAAAATCATTCATCTTCCATCTTTAGAGAACTACTTCTAGAACCTCTGCCAAAAATTTATCTGCCATACACTTAACTAATTCATCTCTACGCCACTCTTCCTTTGCCAAGGTAGAATTCTAATTATTCATCCACTTTCTATACCATGCCTTCTCATTTAAGAAATGGAAAAGACTTGTCATTTGAGCAACAGCGCGCTGCCGAGAGGGCTGCTGCTGAAAGAGCCCAACTGCTCCATAAAAGAGTTGTTGAGCAGACAAGCCCCAGTGGACCACCTAACTACAACGAGCTACCAAGAAACACCGACTTCTGTGCAGTCGTCGAGACCTCAAGCGCAATCAGCCTACCCAATGCCGCCGGAGAGCAACAAACAGTCGGCTATACTTACAGACCAGTAGTGCTCGAGACACTACGCCGTGACCAAAGGCAACAACTTGATGCTGATGAGCCTGGAGGAAATAGAACAGCTCAAGATGGAGCCAGCCTATCCTGCAGACCATGGAGTGGTTCCTTCAGAGATCATGTCACAAGCGACCTTGGTCGCCTTAGAATACAACCGTTCCACACCGGTTCCTCACCCAGTGGAGAGACGAGCTTTTGCCGTCACGCGAGGAGGAGCCCCACCTCCCTTGAAGACCAGGTCTATGAGACCAACGCTGAAAGAACCCAGCTGCTCCAACAAGTCACTGAGCAGGCTGAGCATCCTACGAGTGTTGGCTCAGTCAACTGTCCCCGCTCCATTGAACAAGCCAGCTCTGTTGACCACTCCAGCGCTGCCAAGTTCCAAAGCACTGCAGAGTTCCGTAGCGCCGCAGACCAGCATGGCGCCATTGGAGACTCTGGTCTCAACAAGCTCCCAAACCCTTCCGGGCACTCCCTTAGTCCTGCCGCTCTAGAGCGCTTACGCCGAGCCCAAGAAAAACAGCCTGTTGTGGATGAGGCCGGACTAGATAGACTAGCTGGAAATGGATCCAGCCTGGCCACCAGAAACCAGCAGCTTGCACACATCCGACGCGCCCAGAGTTGCTCCGATAGGCATGAACCGCTACCTTGGCCGCCGGGTTCGCTTGACTTCCTAGTTTATGGTTATATAAACCATCACGGCTTTTTCTATTGTCAGATGATAAGATCAATCCTCCGAATTCCAGAAGAACCAAGGGAAACCCTTGAAAAAAAAGACAGCGTCCTTCTTGCCTAGGAGTCTCAGATCTTATCAACGAAGCAATTGATCTCCTTGATATGCTTCTTAATCAAACTGAAGAACACACAGGCTACCACTTATTTCAATTCCCTTGGCTTTTCGGCATTGATCCTGAAGGGAACAACTCATCTCCAGTAGATCACCGCTATTGCTGTTGATCACTGCTATTGCCGTCGATCACTACTATCGCCGATGATAACCGCTATTGCCGTGGCTTTTTGTTTGGAACCCAGCTCAATCTTGTAGTTTGTGGTCGCCTTATACCACCCAAGTCGCTAGGATTTTTCTCCTCGGAATCATCAGACAAAGGAGATCTAATCAGCTGAGAGAGTAGGACTAGTCGCAAATCAGCCAATAGTGAAGGCGGCCTGATCCACTCCAATACATGGAATTCTTCGCCACGCCACATCAAAGGATCAGAAAAGCTGGGCTGAGGCAAGAACCTCGGCGAACTTCTGTGTTGGATCACTATTGCTGCTCAGTGTGTCATTCCTCTCTGCCAATGTTGAAGGCTCCTCCTAAATAACATAATTGCCATAGTCTTTCCATTAGCCAAGGTTTCCAGAGACATACCACCTTTTACCTCATTGCAGAGCCATTCAACCAACCGGGCTCCCTCCAGGCTTGCAATTACCGCTGCGGAAAGAGATCACTTGTTATACCGGAAGAGCATAGCTCCCCACGGCCCACATGCGCCTCTTCTGCCAGTACAGCAAGACCCGTGACCAACCCCGACCAGAACTTCCGAGAAACAAAACAGTCAACACTAAGCACAGAATCAGTAGTCTCCAAGGGTTCTTTGAGGCTGTTGACCATTATCATGATTAAACAAGATTGTTCATTTTTGATTAGGGCCCGGGGGAATCTGATAAAGTATCCAATGACATTGATGTGCACATTTTGTCATCTACCAAGAGATTTCAATGATTAAGAACTCAGGGAAATCAAATGATGAGAATAATTGATCCATTCAATCACATTCATATATAATAGCTGATTGCTTCCAGTGATGAATCAGTGCAATCCAACAGTAAATGCTACAATGCCCACTGTATGCTACAGTAGACAGTGTTGTTGTTTTGAGAGTAAATCTTTTTAGCTCCAATGTTTCAATCATATCATCCATGAGTTTCTGTGTAACTGGATTAGCATAGCAGCTCAAAATCAATTGATTAGATATGTATCTCTTTGACTCAAAATCATAATCTCTGATTGAATGTAACAGAGATAAAAGTGCCCAACAAGCTTATTATTGCTATAGCCATATATTTGGTCAATAATCTAGGATTTGCATTTAAGCTTTCTGAAGGCCAAGATTGATGTTTCTTTTTTCACTAATTCAGATATTCCTTGGTTTGATAGCTGCTCAGAAATACAATCAAAGAGGATTTTTCTAACAGAATTAATTGGTGATTAATGGCAAGATATAAGTTTAAGAATCAGTAATTTCATCATGAAAGAAATAACATCATGATTCATTGTCAACTATTGTAGCTCTTTCTATTTTTCTTCTGCTCAAGAAAACTTAATCTCTAAAGCATATTGTTGCTGATATCATATAGGATGTCTCAATGTTTTATGTCAAAAGAAAAAAAAAATGATAATCTCTTAGCAGCTAGACCCAAATGGCATACAAAACCAACTCAAACTTGATTAGGTCCCTTCTCCTTTTGATCAAGAAGAAGGAACCTCTTCAGTGGTAGGGAATGTCAGCCTTAGAGACAACACATTTGCCCAAAAGTTTTCAACAATTTTATCTTCTTATTCCTCTCTTCAATACAAGTATTTTCATATCATAATATGCATACTTTGTTGTGTATAAGTGTCAAGTAATATAAGAGTGAAGTAATTAACCAGGAAGTTCACATAACATCTAATCATTTTCTAAGTTCAAACTATATTGCATATATGCATTTCAATCAACAAGGTTAACCATTTTTTCAGCTGGCTGAATGAAAAACATCATCATCACTCAGAACCACCAACTTAGAAGAAACAGACATCTCTGGACAGCATCACTCCTCACTACTCAATCAACACAGGTCCCATCACATCCCTACGTCGTCGTGGTCATTTGGTGTCATCTGATTGAATAGTAAGCAGCTCTTTCCAAGTTCTCTCCTTCTTCAAAGTTCCTCTGAGCTCTTGATCTTTTCATCCATCCTACTCATCTTTTTCTACAATCAAATAAAGAATCAAACCAATAAAACATATCATCTGTGCTTCTGTGGACTGCTGCTAAAATCCACATAGGTTTCCTGCTACATAACCTTTGCCAGTTTCCTTTGGCATAAAAAAGCAAGGCAGTCTCTGACTGGACCTTCTCTGTTTCTTAAGAGAAGAGGGGTTAAGCTTAGCTGCCCTTAAACCATCCTCCTTTAAGGAGAGCACCAGAATAGCCCAAAGAAGGCCAGATATAATCATCATCATCATCATCATCATTAACTTCTTTCCTCTCTCTTTCATAATTCCTTACAATAGTTGTCCCTTCCTTATCCCTCTGGAGTCAACTATTGTTCCCCCCCATCTTGTGTCCTGTAGTCACATAAGAGACCCAGGCTCACACACAGGCAGAAAGGTCCTCCACTATGAGTGAAATTAGTATATATAGAGCCCTCTTTCCACGCCAAAGGTTGTTCATGATCATCAATTATTATTACAGTCAATCAGTTACGCCGTGTCCTGTCCTTATTTCAGTTACTCTGCCCTGTTTTGCCTGTTTTATCCGTGGTGTTCTCTTTCAATCAACCATCCTACGTGTCAAGCTCCTGCGCAGAAACCCTTCAGTCTACCCAGAAGCTCTACTTCACCCCCCTACGTGGCTTTTTGGCTTGAAAGAAGCAATAGTGAGTACTTCTTTCATCCTTCTGTCCCCATTCTGGTTCCTTAATTGGAAAAGCACTTTGGTACCACCTTCTGTTACGCAGAAACCCATTGTTTGCTTAATCAGATACCACCCTGCTTTGCAGATCTCTGATTTAGAGGGCACCTACAAACACCCCTGCGCCAGCAGGCCCCTCTATAAAAAAGAATTATATTCTTTTTATTTCTTTCCTACTACTTTTCTACGTGAAATTATCTGTCAGCCTCTGTGATGCCAAGGGCTAATACCTTTTAGCTACACAAGGTGATAAGAGTGCAAAATAAGGGTAAAGTGGGGTAATTTCACTTAGAAAAGTAGTAAAGAAGAGATAAAAAGAATATAATTCTTTTTATAGAGGGGCCTGCTGGCGCAGGGGTGTTTGTAGGTGCCCTCTAAACCAGAGATCTGCAAAGCAGGGTGGTATCTGATTAAGCAAACAATGGGTTTCTGCGTAACAGAAGGTGGTACCAAAGTGCTTTTCCAATTAAGGAACCAGAATGGGGACAGAAGGATAAAAGAAGTACTCACTATTGCTTCTTTTAAGCCAAAAAGCCACGTAGGGATGTGAAGTAGAGCTGCTGGGTAGATTGGTAGGTTTCTGCGCAGGAGCTGGACACTTTGAAGGGTTGGTTGAAGAAGGAACACCAAGAATACAACAGGCAAACAGAGCAGAGTAACTGAAATAGGACAGGACACGGGGTAACTGATTGACTGTAATATATAATGATGATTATTGTGAACAACATTTGGCGTGGAAAGAGGGCTCTATATATACTAATTTCACTCATAGTAGAGGACCTTTCCTGCCTGTGTGCTTGTAGTTGCTGAATTCCAGCGCAATGTGGCCAATTTGGGAGATTGGCACTGACAAGGCTCATCCCAATGGCACTGCCGGTCATTATTTCAGCGTCACAAGTGCTTTCCATGACCTTAATAACCTATTTAGTCATTGTGACTAAGGGACATAGCAACACTGACGTGTGATTGTATCTGAAATGGGCCACAGATGACGGAAATGGGTCACAAATGGCTATGGCCAATCTTTAAAGGCCACGCTGGCTGTGTTAATCTTTGGTATTCAAGGTTTTTATTACTTAAACCTTGCAAATCCGTCATGTAGAATCTACCTGTACACTGGTTATGCTTGTACATACCTGGTAACTAGGTAATTGCCTATTTCCACGCATTTGGCCAATTTCCAATTGGATTATATAATCCACGCGCAGGGTTGGAGGTTTAACCCTCAATTGGGCCTAACTCTCAAACTATACACAACACCTCAATTATAAGTCCATAATTGGTCCTTTCACATACAGTATGCATATATATCAAGTACATACGTGTGTAATGTGCATCTGTGACACGTGGGTGTGGCCAATTCTTGCAAGTAATTGGTTCAAGGTGAAGGAGTAGGAATTTGGGGGTACTTCCAGTGAGGGGCCCTACATTATTTTACATGAGGATTCAGAATATGACATAGTATTCTAAGTTATCCTCAAGGTTTAGAAGTTATTCACATTTGTTGTAAAAAGTGGTTATTTATTTTAGTTCTAACTTATTTTTAAGGGTCCAGAACATTGTTAAGGTTTGTGGGTAAAAATAAGATTACTAGTTATTATTCTTACTTTTATGTGTTACTATGGGTACCTGATGATTATTCCTTATTATTATAGTTATTTCATGTCTATTTGGTATCAATTATTAGCATATGTACTATTTTCAGGGTTTGTACATATGGTAATAATGTTGTTTTTATTTTTCATGTATTTTCATTAATTCTTATATACTAGTATTACTTTGTCAGGTTGTCTCTGACTTAGCAGCAAGCTGACATTATCCCACTTTACCCTTCATTTGCACTCTTATCACCTTGTGTAGCTAAAAGGTACTAGCCCTTGGCATCACAGAGGCTGACAATTGGAGGTCTGGCCGGGAAATTACCAATATTCACTTGTGGTAATTGACTCCTGGTACTTATTCTTTCTACTTTTGCTTTTCACTCACGCAAAAAATTACCAAACCAACTAAAAATCATTTATAAAATAAATTACATCGGTCGCCCAGACCGATTTTATGTTGGCCGGGCCCACCGATACATTAGAACAAAGGCATAATGTATTGGTGGGACCCGCCAATGTAACATCGGTCTGGTAGACCGATGTTACATCGGTTGCCGCCACCGATCTAGCCGCGGGGGGTTGTAACCGATACAACCCCTTTGGCGGTGAAGGAGTAGCTTTTGACTGGTTTATTAGTAAACAAGCTACCATGGGACAACAATCCTGGCCAGCTTGGAAAGAATTGATCAAACAACAATTTGGCACTAGACTCTGGGAAAAGAAAATGCGCAGAGCCTTTGAGAATGACTATTTTGACCCAGTCAAACATAATCCTCATCAATGGTGCCTGAACCAGAAAAAGAGAATTAAATGCATTTATCCTAAATTAGATCAGGAACAAATAAATGATTTAATACTTAATCAAACTAAAGGCAGCCTAGAACATAATGTCAGATGTAGAATCAATGACATGGATTGTGACTTATCCACTCTTATAGGTGTTATGGAAGAAGTGGTAGAAATGACTGGGATCAATAAGAAGCACAATCCTTCTGATAAAAAGGATTACACTCCTAGAACAGATCCTCCCAAAAAGTTAGAATCTAAGCCAGCTGAACCCATTAGGAAAGAAAAGACTCCTACGTGTTGGAATTGTGGAGAAACTGGCCACAGAAGTACTGAATGTACCAAGCCTAGGAGAAAAATCAATGTGCAGGCAAGCCCTGATTCAGATTCTGAAAGTACCTTTGATATCATACAACAAGAACCCTCTAATACACATTATGGTCAAGATGATGATGACTCAGAATCTAGTGGCCATGCAGTGATGGTAATTAATGCTGATATTGGCAATGACTTCAGTATTAATACCATTCATGGTGAATCTAACTTACCCCAGAAATGGAAAGACAACATGAATATTGGCCATATATCTGATGCTAAGCTATTAACTAACAAACCTGAGGAAGGAAGGTGTTATACTCTGGGAAAAACCAGTTACACTAAGGTTATTTTCAGAAACTTAGCAGTTAAGACACTACTAGATATAGGAGCTTTTTGTTCTTGTGCCAGTGCTACATTTCTGCAACAAATATACCCTGAATGGCATAAACATTTATTAACTGTTCCCAAAGCTACATTTAGCAGTTGTAACTCCACCATGAAACCCATTGGTGTCATAAATTTGCCCTTAATATTCCCTCACACTAAGGGATCCCTCAGATTAAGTGTAGAATTTGTAGTACTTTCAGATGCTATTTGTGACTACCTTATACTAGGTAATGATACCTTTTGCATGTATGGTATTGACATTTTCCAGTCCAAAGATAGATATTTTACCATTGGAGGAGATTGGGAAAGGAAATACCAAATTTGCAATATCCATTCTGAGACTATTGCCCCTGTTTCTTAGGAACCTGACCCCAAGGAATTAGAAGATTTTAATCAAGAATATATGTCCCAAGCTGCTATAAGTGACATACTAACCAATGCCCAAATATTATATGTTCTTAAATTATGCTACAAGAATAAAGAAGCTTTCTGTACCACTGAAGAACCCATTGGCAATGTCACAGGACATGATATTAAATTAGAATTAACTTGTGAACCTCCTTACCCACCTGCTCTTAGAAAAGCAGCCTACCCTTCTAGCCCTAAATCTAGAATAGCCTTAGAAGCACACATCAAAGAGCTTATAGATTTACGTGTTCTTAGAAAAGTGGGCCATAATGAGCAAGTGGAAACTACTACCCCAGTTATTATTGCCTGGCATAATGATAAGTCTAGGATGGTTGGAGATTTTAGAGCTTTAAATAATTACACTAAAGCTGATAATTATCCCATTCCAAGAATTGACCATTCTCTGCATAATTTATCCAACGCTAAGTACATAACCTGCATGGATGTTCTTCAAGGGTTTCACCAGATACCTATTGAACTTAATAGCCGCCAATTTATGAGAATTATCTGCCATCTTGGTGTTTTTGAACACCTCAGGATGCCCTTTGGAATTAAGAATGCACCTTCTCATTTCCAAAGAATGATGGACTCTATTTTTGGATCTTTTATCCGCCAGTGTTGGATGATGATATATATTGATGATATAATCATTTATTCAGATTACTGGGAAACACATGTAGAAAAGATAAAAATAGTGTTAGAAACTTCCATCAAAGCTGGTCTGAAAATGTCTATTAAAAAGTGCAATTTTGGATATGGTGAACTTAAAGCTTTAGGACACATTGTTTCTGGTCTGTCCCTAGCTATTGACCAAAATAAAGTAGCAGCTGTAATGCTCAAACCTATGCCTCAGAATATCACTGAAATGCAATCTTTCCTTGGATTTTGTGGTTATTATAGGAAACATATTGAGAAATTTGCTATTTTAGCCAAGTCATTGTATGAGTTATGTAGTAAAGAAACCATCTATGAAATGACTCACCCTAGAGTACTAGATTATGAACAACTGAAGCTAGCCCTTACTACTGCTCCTGTGCTAGCTCAACCAGATTATAATTTACCCTTTATCTTATACATAGATGCTTGTCTAGATGGCTTAGGCGCTGCCTTACACCAAGGATTCTTAATTGAAGATAAAATGGTAGAAAAACCAGTCCTGTTTATTTCAAGACAAATTAAGCCAACAGAGAAAAGGTATGGAGCCAGTCAAATGGAATGTTTAGCTCTTGTATGGTCCCTAGAGAAGTTAAATTATTATCTTGAAGGTAGTAGAATTGTTGTAGTCACTGATTGCACAGCAGTTAAAACCCTTATGAACATGCAGACACCTAATAGGCATATGTTAAGATGGCAAATTGCTATCCAGCAATACAGAGGACATATGACTATTGTTCACAAAGCTGGTAAAAAGCATAGTAATGCTGATGGCTTAAGCAGATGGGCTTTACCAAACACTCCAGATAACCCTGCCTGGGATCCTGAAGATGAAGATATATTCCCCATTTTAGGAATACATGTTTGTGATTTGGATGAAGCCTACTATATTATTATCAAAAATAGTTACCAGTCTAATCCTGAATTTGTCAAATTAATAGACATACTTAGCAATGAAAACAGCTCCCATGAATTGATTGCTAGTTTACCTCCCTGGTTATCCAAGCCTTACTCTTCTGGTAAGTTCTCCCTATTAGATGGAATATTATACTTCAAAGAGAGACATTCCAGTGTAATAGTCTTATGTGATCAACTTCAGATTGATGCCCTTATGAAAGAATGCCATGACAATATTTGACAGCTATTTCTATGAGATGTTGAACCAAAATGGCCCAAATCACTATGAATGTGCTGATAGAACAATTTAAAGGACTATTACTAGTCCTACCCCAATAGAATAATGGGTTAGTTCTGCACTCCTGTTACGCCAAAAGTTGATATACAAAAGTTTGGGTAGGAGAACAACTATAAATAGTTGTTATTTTGAAGCTATAAAGCAACAAAAAGGGATAATAGTAGGAAAGCACGTGACAGAATGGCTGCAGGCAGAGGTGGTGGTCTTTCAGCTACTATTTTTAAGGAGGATTTAGGAGCAGTAATTGGGGATAATAATGCAAGCTAAAAGCTCCAGTGGGAAAGGATTTAGATAGAGGAACACTACTCTAAAAGTAGGAGGAGAATACTCACTTATACTGAGTTTATAACTAAGTATGTGGGTGAATAGGCTGAGGAATCCATCTTTGGGCGTCCGAGGCCTTCCTTTTAAGGCCTAGAGGTCCCTTTGGGCGCCATGAGGAGCCTCTGGGAGTTTAAACAAGCCAGGGAATGAGCACAAACTTCTACGTGAAGATTTGTGGCCAATTCTATGGATGTGAAAATTTATTATCCTGTCCCCATGACATCATGAGTATATTTATGAACCATTTACTCATGAAGCCACACTAATAAGGATAATGAATTGAAGAATTTACCCACACTTTCATGGGAAAGGGTAATTCTATTTCTACAATAAGGGAATATCTAATAAGTAGTATATTTCCCATAGAAATAAATTCTCAGCCAAGGAAGACAAGGTTTGTATTGTTTCACAACCTTGTTTATGTTCTTTCTCTGCGCCAAAATATGCTTATACTATGTATTAGCATGTTAAATATTTTACATTTTTATGTTTTGTAGTAGTTTCTCCGTGGTACTTTGAGAATGGCTAAAGTACCATAAGGAGTAATAATTAAGGGGTACTCTCAGTGGGTAACCCTACATAAATTTACATCAGAAATCCATTTCTGCAATAATATTCAAGGATTTATTAATATTACAGAAGATATAAGTGAGTTGAATATAAAATAGCAGTCCTTTGGATACTTTGAAGTATCTCTAGGGCTGACAATATTGGTGCTGGACATTTTTCAGAAGAAAGGACTATTGAAAGAGTTAGAACCACAGCTTGGTGGAATAATTGGCCTAATGAAGTAGCTACTTATATAAAATCCTGTGAAACTTGCCAGAAATCAAATAAGCAAACAGGTAAGAGATATGGGCTACTTCAAACCATCCAAGAGCCTACCAAAAGATGAGAAATAATAAACGTGGATTTTGTTACAGATTTACCTCCTGGAGGGTCTTACTCTTTCAACTCTGTACTAGTGGTTGTAGACAGATATTCAAAAAGGGCCAGATTTATTCCTAACCACAAAGATGATACAGCTATGGGAGTGGCTTTACTATTTTGGAATAGAATTATGGCTGATGTAGGAATACCTAAAATAATCATTAGTGATAGAGACCCCAAATTTACTTCTGAATTTTGGAGAAATTTACATGATATGTTAGGCACTAAATTAGCTTTTTCTACTGCTTACCATCCCCAAACTGATGGATTAGCTGAAAGAATGATCCAAACTCTGGAAGATATGCTCAGAAGATTCTGTTCTTTTGGCTTAGAATTCAAGAACAGTGATGGTTACACTCATGATTGGGTTAGCTTACTCCCTGCTTTAGAAATAGCTTATAACAGTAGTAAACATTCTTCATCCAAAGAAATCCCTTATATTTTGGAAAGAGAATGGATACCCAGAATGCCCAAAGACCATATTAATAACAAATTACCACATGTACATCCCACTTCCTTAGACTTCAAAAGAAGGCTTGATATAACACATGAACATGCTAAGAAATGTGTGCAAGATGCAGCTGAATAAAATAAGTTAAGATGGGATAAAAGTCATAAAGAACCCTCCTTCCAAATTGGGGACAAAGTCTTATTGTCCACTGTAAATTTTAATAACTTGGGGGGGAACAAGAAACTTAAACCTTCCTTTGTTGGACCTTTTACCATTAAGCAATTACATGGAAAAAATGCTGTGGAAGTAATTTTAACAGATGAATTTTCCAGAAAACACCCTGTTTTTCCAGTTAGCTTAATCAAGCCTTACACTAATAGAGGCACAGATACCCCTGTAGTAACACCTGTACCTGTAATTGAACCTCTAGACACCTCTAACTTTAAAGTACACAAGATATTAAAGGATAAGAAAGAAAGGATCAATGGGAAAGATATTAGACTCTACTTAGTAAGGTATAAAGGACAATCAGCAGACAAAGATGAATGGATTCCTGAAGATAACATACCAGATGGTCCCATACATCTAGGAAATTATAGAGCCTCCAAGAGAAATTGAGAATTTTTTTTTTTCACTACAGACAAATAGAGTGAATTTTGTTTTCTAAAGTCTCATTTTAAAGGGAGGGAATGTCAGCTTGCTACTATGACAGAGCCAACCTGACAAAGGTAACATAAATAGAGACAATATTACTACAATATTAAGACCCATTTATATGACCAATAATGTACCAAAAATCATTTTACTTATTTTTATCCAATAAAGCTTAGCAAAGTCCTGGCACCATAAAAATAAGTAATAAATTAAAATAACAACTACTTTTTACAAAAATACTAAATAACTTCTAAACCTTGAGGATAACTTAGAATATTATGTCATATTCTGAATCCTCATGCAAATTAATGTAGGGTCCTTCACTGGAAGTACCCCTAAATTCCTACTTCTTCACCTTGAACCAATTACCCGTAAGAATTGGCCACCAACATATGTCACACGGACATTACACACGTATGTACTTGTCATATATGCATCCTATATGTGAAATGACTAATTATGGACTTATAATTAAGGTGTTGTGTATAGTTTAGCAGTTAGGCCCAATTGGGGTTTAAACCTCCAACCCCGCGCGTGGATTATATAATCCAATTGGAAATTGGCCAAATGCGTGGAAATAGCTAATCCCCTAGTTACCACATATGTACAAGTGTAACTAGGGTAAGAGTAGATTCTACGTGGTTTATTTACAAGGTTTTATTAATAAAAACCTTGAATACATAAGAGTAACATAGCCAGCGTGGCTTTTAATGATTGGCCTTAGCCATTTGTGGCCCATTTGCGTCATTTGTGGCCCATTTCAGATACAATTACACATCAGTGTTGCTATGTACCTTAGTTACAATAACTAAATAGGTTATTAAGGTCATGGAAAGCACTTGTGACGCTGAATTAATGACCAGCAGTGTCATTGGGATGAGCCTTGTTAGTGCCAATCTCCCAAATTGGCCACATTGAGCTGAAAACTAGTTACTACACGCACACAGGCAGAAAGGTCCTCCACTATGAGTGAAATTAGTATATATAGAGCCCTCTTTCCATGCCAAAAGTTGTTCATGATCATCAATTATTATTACAGTCAATCAGTTACGCCGTGTCCTGTCCTTATTTCTGTTACTCTGCCCTGTTTTGCCTGTTTTCTCCGTGGTGTTCTCTTTAAATCAACCATCCTACGTGTCCAGCTTCTGCGCAGAAACCATTCAATCTACCCAGCAGCTCTACTTCACCCCCCTACGTGGCTTTTTGGCTTGAATGAAGCAATAGTGAGTACTTCTTTCATCTTTCTGTCCCCATTCTGGTTCCTTAATTGGAAAAGCACTTTGGTACCACCTTCTGTTACGCAGAAACCCATTGTTTGCTTAATCAGATACCACCCTGCTTTGCAGATCTCTGATTTAGAGGGCACCTACAAACACCCCTGCGCCAGCAGGCCCCTCTATAAAAAAGAATTATATTCTTTTTATTTCTTTCCTACTACTTTTCTATGTGAAATTATCCCACTTTACCCTTCATTTGCACTCTTATCACCTTGTGTAGCTAAAAGGTACTAGCCCTTGGCATGACAGAGGCTGACAATTCCAATTAGCCAAAGTTTTGGTGATTTCTTCTATAGCTTTTTCTGGATTGGCAGGGGGTTTAGTTGGAGCTGGTTGAGCAGTCTTGGCTGGGTTGATTCCCTTTTTGATGTTCTTTTTTCTTTCCATAACTGAAACAGTCTGGACTTCCCTGTGGATGTAAGTGAAGAGGGTAGCTGTGTCTGGAAGAATATCCCCTCCATTTTGGAAACTAACATCATATTGTCCCTGATAAGTTCTCTGGTAACAGTAACCTCCAACTCTGGGCTCAGGGTTTCCAGTAGATTTTCCCCGAAGTTCTCCAAGTTGGTGACATATCCCATCCTTCTGAGATAGTGAGTGATGTTCTCATATTTGGACCTAAACATCTTGAAGTCTTCCAAAGTCTTGATTCCACCATTGTCTGACTGAGCCTTTATTAAATCCTTCAGATCCTGTCTAGTATATTTGACCAAAGCCAGGGAACTTCCAAACCTGTTAAGCAGCTGTCTCTTCAGGACTTCCCAGTTTCTATCTTCATTTCCTGACATTTCTTCCACCTCTTCTTTCAAATCAGCTCCAATGATGAAGGGCACAATCTGCTTAGCTAGGTCCCTTTCACTGGCTCCATCTGTATCCGCGGCATCTTCATATCTTCTGATAAAGGTCTTGATAGTCATGTTGGTACCATCAAAGAAAAGGTTCTTATCCATGGGCTTGATTTTGACTGATTTGATCTTTCCTCCTTGATAAGCTGGCATGACAGGCTCTTTTTCCAGAAAGTGGGTGGAGGCTTGAGTCTTGGCTGATTCCTTCTTATCATAAGAGGAGACTACAGAAGGTGGGGGAGTTTTGATACCTCTAAGGATTGAGGGTGCTAATTCAGAGCTTTCTGAGGACTGCTCCTTTTGTTCTCTGTAGTTCTTGAAGGCAGGGATTTCTAGATCTGCCATGTTGATTTTTGGCATACCGTGAAAGGAGTTTCTTCTGTTGTTGTTGGATGGTGACATTGTTCTAGGTTATTGGTGAGTTGTGTAGTTATATTATAAAAAGAGTAATTGGTGGATTGTTGATGACTAAAATCTGTTGATCTTCAGGCCACTGTTGGGACACCACTTGTGGAACTACTCTGGGGAAGAATAGAGCTTGAGAGGGATGAGTGCTTGAAGGGCTGCCTCTCTTTGGTAGCTGGGAGAGTTATGTTGACAAGAATAAGAGTATGGACTCTTAAAGAATAGTGTGGCTGATGAGGATGTGTGAGGTAATTGAGTAAGTGTTTATAATTTATATGTCCAATCAGGATGTGTTCAAGCTGATGGAATGGCTTAATAATTCTCCAGAATGTATTCAAACTGGGGCAGGTAATAGGTATTTATATTATATATTTCTCTACACTGTATTCAGAGATAGAGCTTACTATGGTACCAGATGTATTCAACTGATGACTATAGGATCAGGGGATGTGTACTTACAAGCTGATGATGTAGACAGTCTGATGATGAGAGGAATGAGAGGGGAGGAAACAGGCTCTTTATATATCTTTTGGGAGGAAAATAGAGGGGTGGTAAAAATGTGGTTGGAAGTATGAGAGAGAGGGAAGATAAACCAACTAGAAGAGGTCAAAATGGCTGAGTTGTGGTTGGTGGAATACAATGACATCATAGGGCTAATATAATAGTGGAAAATACTAGAGGCAAGGGGCTGAACTATGATTGATGGAATATAATGGAACATGTGAAAAATTATAGAGGAAAAGAGGGCTTAAATAAAGAGAAAATATTTAAGGTGGGCTTGCAGGACTTGAGGCTAACTTGTGGTTGGGTTGTTGTGTGTGACAGGTGTGTGATTGTGTTGTGTTTTGTTGGATCCTGGTTTGGGGCCTGAGTACTTGATGTATTCCTGTAACCCCCTTGAGCCTTGGCCACCTGTACCTTTTTCCACATAATTAACCCCTCAAAACTTTTATTTAATCAGGGTTGGCTTACCACAACGGACACTAGCCTGGTGGGTATGTACACCACGGGCTGCGTTGCGTGCCCAGGTGACGTCACCCTTCTGCAAAAGTAAATGGGCCAACCAAGCACATCACAGGTGACGTACTCATGTTTCTCATCATGGTATCCTGTGAAGCATGCACGCCTGCATTGCATGGGAGTCCAACTAGGGGTCCTAACCCTGGAATGTCTGGCAGTTAGTTGGAGAAGCAGGGTCTGGAGCCATATAAGTTCTTACCAAAAAGGGGGCCAAAATTCATGGAGCTTGCGCTGGATGGCATTGCTGAGACCAGCAAGCACAAAGACATAATTCTTGTACGTAGAAGATTTACTGTTCAAAGCATCATTAGCTATTAGTACTTGTTAATTCCAAGCTACTCTCACCCAATAATTTTTGTTCCTAAGTCATTTTTTTCAAAAAAAAAAAAGAAGAAGAAAAAGAGGAAAACTGGTTTTTCTAACCTACCATGGTGTCCGGGACCAGACCCAAGGCGTCTGCTGGGCTACAGTAGTATTTTGATGGTGACATTCAGGTTATTGCCGTCATAGGGGCTGCCCAGGCAGTCATGCAACCCCTGAGTGAATTTATTGTCTAATGGGCAATGTCAAAGCTCAAAAACTTGTGCGGCCATGTAGAGACAGTTCCCCAGTGACCATAGTGGATAAGGGTGAACTTGAAAATGTTGAGGTTAAACCTGCTAACATGATGTATCACCACAGTTGGGTGAGCTGTGCAGTTGAACCTAGACCAGTAACACCCAACACCTTGGCAACCACAAGCGTCTGTAGCCTAGTTGGTAAAGGCAGCACTCTAGCATGTGTCTCAGCTCTAAGCTGAGGTCGTGGGTTTGACTCCCATCAGAAACATCTTCATTTTCACAGTCTCTACAGACAGGTCATAGGGATGGTCTCCTTTAATGTGTCAACAGAGAACATCCCAAAGATGGTTACAGACCCCCTGTATCAATGGTGCAACCATTAAAATACATGCATTGTAACGGCCAATACCGTGTATTGTAGTGGCTGTCCAATGCCTGGTTTCTTGGAACCAGTGTATTGTATTGGCTTTCCAATAAAATACATGTGTGTTGTATTGGCCTTCCCAATACACAGTTTTGGACAACTTTGTATTGTATTTGAAGGCCAATCCCACCAATAACTCTCCAATACATCAAGGATTGGAGTGGTATTGGTGGGCCAATACACAGAAATTTGTTTCACCAGGAAAAAAAGTATGGAACCTGCATGCAGGTGGTTTCTTTCTATCCATTAGTGAGCGGAGAATCTATCCTCTCAGTATATATACATGATCCTAAGGGGATCCAAGCTATATCTCCATTTTATCTCACTGTTATGTACCAGTAATCTTGCACATTTAAATTGATTTACAAGAGTTTTTAAAAACTGTTTTTGTGCAGCAGCATTACATGGATAATTTTTGGAAATGTTTTTGACTTGTTTCTATTTTGATAATAAGCTGGCTCAGTTTTTGAAAATTGAAAAGAACAGAAAAAAGGTTAAATTGAATTTTTCATTGATATTTTTATTAGCTGCATTTTTGCTTGCTTTGCCTTTGGCATAACAGTTCTTATATGAATTAACTTAACATTGATTTTATAGATATACTGTATGATTAATGACTGAAATCTTCATTCTTTTGATAACATCTTGAGACAAAAAAGAAAGGCAATTCATGTGAGCCAATGGGATAAGGAAATGAGTGAGTATGAACACAAAGATTTATGGGATTATACATGAAGAGTTCCTCCCACAAGATTTGATATACTCATCATAAATTATAACATTTAATTTAAATTCAATTGAAGCAATTAAAAATGCATCCTATATTCAAACTTAGGTTGATGCACACAGTAATGAAAAATACCAGATTGAATTACTTTGAATAGTGCTACAATAGAATAAGAACTATAATGGAAGTTTAGAATGAAGAGGATAAAGATTCATTGTAATTCATGAGCAATTTTGATTTCATTGAATTGAAGTAATGCGTCAATATAATTAAATCCAAGCTTATTGGTCAAGCAGATAATTTATGATTTTTCAAAACACTGATAAATCTGGAGCAACAATCCATTCTTTATAATTATCATGGTTTTCAAATGCCTTTTCCAATGTGGGGAGATGCTTGATTTAGTTTTTGCTTCTATATACCCATAAAATGCATTGACTAATAACATATCTGAGAAGGAGAATTTTGTTTATCCATGATTAAAAGAAATACTGTTATCTTTAACTCATTGGCATAAAGAGTGCACATCAGACCTTTCATTTATCATGGATCTCAATTGGCCTAATTCTTTTCTGATCCACATAATCATTAATTTTGCATTCAATCTTTTGTTGATGAGATGCTTGATAAGGAAACATAGAAAAATATTTGCTTCTGCAATTTTTTTGATGCTAGGAAGTGTCAAATATGATTACATTGGAACCTTTTTTAATCTACTGTTTTCAATGAATCCACCATTATATTAATTATATAACAATGTAAAATGATTAAATATTCAGGTAAGTGAATTGTAGTGTAAAAAAAGTTCACTGATTTTGAATTTTGGATTTGCTCTATTTGATACCCCATATCCTATCCAAAATGATTGCACAGAAAATTCTCAAATGCCAACTGGATGCGTGAAAAAACTGAAATTTGGCTTCTGAATCCAGGAAGAATTCATTCTACACAGGTCCCATCCCTAAATTAACAACTTTTCCTTTTCCATAGCTTGTGCCAGTCTTCATGGTGCACTTGGCAGAATAATTTTAACTGTTATAAAAATTGAAAAATAAACACAGAAATTATTAGATGAGTGCTTGTGCACCATTTTGAGTATTCACTAAGGCTTTACTTGCATGGATTGATCAGCAGGAAATTGTTCAAATCTCAATCAACACCCCTGTAATTATGTCAGCTTTGCCTTGAAAATAAAACACAAATTTCAACTTGATTGGGAGCATCTTTTAGCCATGCTCAAGCAAGATATATCTTGTTCAATTTTTTTCTAAACTTCAAACATCATCAAAAATTTCACTGAGGCTGTGTGCTCCATGTGCTATATATTTGGCTATGAATTCTTCACATGATGAGATCTGGAAGGGAATCAGATAAAATTCAGTACATGTTCACAATAAAAACTTACTAGAATAAATGAAACATAAAAAAAGTGAGATTTGGATGCTGTTTGGTATAATTCAGGTAAGGAGAATTTCCTTGGTAGTAGTTCTCATGCCACTATGATAGAAGCTGGAGGCTGGGACTTACAATCAAACTTTTTTGGACTATAGTAAGTCAAAGAATTGAGGTAATAATATTGAAATTCTTCCAAGGTAAACATCAATGGTCAGGGATTTTATAACATATCAATTGGGTAGGAATGAAGTAAAAAGGACCCTTGAGAAAAATTCCATCTGCAAAGATATACTATTGGTAAATTTTCAGAGTGGACAGAGGGATGAGGGTAGAATCATGTTGAGTTACATCTCAAGAGACAGGAACCCTCATGTGAGATGCTTTTTAACTCCTATTGAAAGGCAGTGGATGTAAGTTTGACATCTGAACCACTTCTATTCATGCAGAAATTGATGATTCTAATGGAAGGAGTGGAGCATGTGAAATTTTCCATGTTGGTGCTCCAAACCTTCATTCATTAAAATGCTGTGTTTTCAGTGGGAGTTAGTGTGGGATTTTGTTGAGGAAGGATGATGGTTTAACCAACACAAGCCATGAATGGATGGTTTGATCCATCAAATATAAGGGAATAGCTGGCTTTGTTTCATGTTGAAATATGTTAATTCAAGATATAATTTGATGTTTCATGTGGATTTGATGAATATCAAATGATTGGAGGTTTGATTCTGGATGTATAAAAGCTCTTAATATATCAAGGTCTGAATATGTCTAGCCCTGCATTGGTTTCATTTTCACAGGAATTTGCCTGGCTAACTACCCAAGAATGGTAAAAAACCTTATATGCTCAAGCACTTTGTTGAAAGTTTAAAAATATCATTAATTTCATAAAAAAAGTAGTATCATAAGTGGTGAATGGCACTATCAAATCATGAGTACTGGTTACAAAACCACAGAGACATTGAGCCTGAAAAATGCTTATATGTGTTTATGGATGGTTGAGCACTCTGTCTTGATCAATGAATCATTGAACATAATAAATCATGCATTCACCATCAAAATGTAATCAATCAATGGCACTCAAGATGGGGGAGAGAGGACCAAGTTGGGAAACTGCCAAATCATGAGTTTTTAAAAGACCTTTAGATCAGTTTAGGAATTTGTGGAATTTATTACAATGAAAATCTGCAGGGGGACCATTTCAGTTTCTTTGACAAAATCTACATGGGGTTTGATTGGAGAATTTTGTTTGAATGCATTGTTGAGCAGTTGGCTAAATAGTTTACCTGATTTCCATTCAGAATGCCACAGTAAGTTCAATTAAATTTTTTCCATAGATGAACCACTCTCATAATGAAAAGTAACTGATTTTTTTATTATAAAAAAAGGGAGGATTAGGCAGCAAACCAGCCTTTTCCACTCTTATTATGTTTTCTTACATGTGGTTGGCCAGCATTTCACTTAGAGTGTTTGTGAGCAAAGGTAAGCCTCTTGTTTTGGGGAGAAAACTGTTTGTTGCATTCACATATTGATCTTCATTAATATTATTGATTGATTTTGTATTTGAGTTGTGTGATTTACCAAAAGTAATCATATCACTCTTGCAAAATGAATTGGGAACATTCCGAACCAGGAATTAGTTCAAATATTATGACTATTGGCATGAACAAGAAAATATATGAAAAATATCATAATTCTCCATGAACTGCTTCACTCATTTGAAAATTGATTTGAGGATTTCAAATTATTGAATCCAAGACTACCTTTTCCACCAGGTTTTTAATGGAATGAAAGATGCAATAGATTGAGATGATTTACTATCATAAAAATCAATAAATATAAATATAATTGCATAAAAATGGAAAAAGATGATGATGATGATAAGTCACAATATTAAGAAAAATTCATAACCCTCACATGGGTGATTAAAATGGAAATGAAAATCTGACAGTATCATTGGTATCATGAGTCCTCAGAATTTTTTCAACATAGCCAACAACTTCATCTCACTGGTTCACCTCCTCACCATCAGGAATTCATGAACAAAGTTCCATATTCTCTCCTGATGATAATTAAGATTATCATCATGCTCAATGAGAGGTTTTTCATTATAATTGGTCTTCTCATGCTAAATTTTAGCATCTTACAGGTAGTATGAGAGGAATCATGTGCATTATCTCTTATCAAATTCTCCACAGAGTTATTTTCCTTATAGTAATTACTTTGAAAATAAAGTTTTCTGTAATGAGTTTTGCTTATATTATTTTTTTTGCCTCCATAAGGGTAGGAATTAATCACATCAAGGTGCTGTTTTTTTATCATCCTCATCTTTCCTCTTTCAAAGATATTATCAACTTAATCAATCAGATCATAAATAATGTTATTGAAAGTCATTATCTTTATTTCTCAATATATCAGAATTTATTTGCACTTCCTATGCTTTGAATTTCTCCATTTCCTGTGGATATTATATACATATTATCAATTTTGGTTATTCTTATTGTGTTTGATAGTATACTTCTTCTGATTTTGTTTCTACCTCTTCTTGTTCTTCTTTGGATTGTTCTTCATGTGCTTCTTCTTGCTTTTATGTTCACCGTTCTTGTGGAATAGTGATTATGAGTATTGTAATGATTCTTCTCCTACCCCTCCTCCACCTTTTTATTGACATTATTGCTATTTCTGCTGTTTTTTTCTTTCCCTCCTTATTCCCTTTCTTCCTATGGTTCTTTTCCTTGTCCTCCTTGTCCTTCATCATCATTATCTTCATTATTTTGGCCCTTGTCTTCTTTTTTTCTTTTCAAGTTCTTTTTCTGATTAAGGTTGTGATTCTGAATTTTGCTTGAATATTGTTCTCATTCTTCTTCTTGTCAATATTCCTATCTTCTTATTGTTATTCTGCCTCTACTTCTTCCTATCATCACTAATTTTATTCTTCTACATTATTATGTATTCTAATTGTGATTCCCATCATCATCATCATCATCATCATCATCATCATCACCATCATGATGATTCCCATCATCATCACCATCATAACAATGCTTAACACTTTCTGTATTCTTATTCTAATTTTTGTGATTGTTCTGATCCTTATAATTCACCAGGTTCCCCTGCATTCAAGCTTGAAATTTAACATACCCCTGAAGTTTAATCTATCATCTTGATAATTGATGCATTACCAGAGGAGATTATCAAAAAAATCATGGACTCATGATCACAATCATTGGAATATATATTGATAATGTATTTCATTCAATGGAGAGGATTGAAAAAATAACAATTTAACTAAAAAATGGAGATCAGAGAGTATATCTTTGACTTTTACATAGGGTTTTTTTCTTGATTTGTTTTTCACTAGCACCTTTTAATTTGAGAGAACTATTACCTAATTTACTGTTGATCTGAAAGGAACATCCAAAGTGAGTATATTTATCAGTGCTTTGGAGAGAAGGAGGAGGAGGGGTAGTACAATGCTCAAATTGAGTAGTTTGCCAGAGGACTTCAACAATACCATTTGCATGAGCAAAATCAATCAATACTGCATGGCGTGTAAAATGAAGCCTAAATCCTCTTTCTTTGGAAGGCGGAGGTCTGGGTTTACCTGTTGCTCTGTCTCTAAAAGAAAAAAATCCATAGGTCCAAGGATTGAGGTCCTCGTCATCCTGATGGACCTTATTGTAGAAGTCGTCCATGGTAACTGTTACATTACCGGCGAAGTTGTTTTCTTTTTTAAATTCTACCCATTCTTCTTGACTCCAGTTTGGGATGGCGTAATCCGTTGACACCTTATGGTTTTGTTGCCAGGCGGATAGTGATAAAGATCGTATTCGGTTAGCAATGAAATCGTTGTGGCCGTCCAGCTTCTTCCAAAGCGCGCTATCGGCAATAGAGTCCTCTTCACTTATGTCGCGGTCCCGAGCATATGTCCCTGTAAAAGGTCCCAAGTTAGTTATACAAAGACATGAACAGAACAGAAAGAAAATAGAAGACTAACCTCCGGATTTTTTTTTTATCTGAGCCCTGACGGAAGCCAATCGCATACATCTTTCCGTGCAAGAAGTTGGAATTGACTGTTATGGGTTGCCGGTGAAGGGCCATTTGGTAGAGGTCGGAGATAATTTCTGAGATTTTTAAAAAAATGGGAGATGGTTGTTGGAGAGGATCGTTGGGGAAAGGTTGGGTTTCGAGGATGAAGTAGGGGCCACCCCCTTGGCGACAGACAAGATTTCGATTTTTTTCACCTATGTGCGGCAGCGTCTCGATGGGCTTGGGTGAAATGATCTCGTTGGATGGCGAGATTTTGATGAAATGAGGCACTACTGCCGAGTCTCGGAGTGCTCGTCGTGCCAATTTGGCCATTCGCTTGGCAGTCTTGGACGGATACTTTGGGGGGGAAACATGTCGTTTGTTGACTGAGGTGTTCCCAGTGGAACCCCCCTTTAAAGACCTGCTGGACTGGGGAACCGTGCATTCCCCAGACGAGACAGGTCTACCCCGGGGGCTCACTGGGCGTTGGTTGTGTGGAGTAGTGGAGGGGTGAGTAGCCGGATGAGATTGGTCCTCGCGGGCGACGGAGATAGACCCAGTGGAACCCCCCTTGAAAGACCTGCTGGACTGGGGAACCGTGCATTCCCCAGACAAGACAGGTCTACCCCGGGGGCTCACTGGGCGTCGGTTGTGTGGAGTAGTGGATGGGTGAGTGGCCAGATGAGATTGGTCCTTGCGGGCGACGGAGATAGACCCAGTGGAACCCCCCTTAAAAGACCTGCTGGACTGGGGAACCGTGCATTCCCCAGACAAGACAGGTCCACCCCGGGGGTTCACTGGGCCTCGGCTATCGAATCGCTGGGCCATTTGTCAGATTTGAATGAATAAAGAATGAAAAAAAAGGATTAGTATTTGGCTTGAGGGTGGCGAGTTGAACTTGTGTGGATTGATAGACTCACAAACGTCAGGTGAAGGTTAGAGTCCACGCCCTGATGTAATAGGAGGAGACGCTTGTGATGTTGATAGCCTAAGAAGAGAAAGTGGAACGGTCAACAGTCAGAAGAGGACCTAAGTCAGAGGGAAGAGCTCAACATACCGTTTTGCTTGGAACAAAGGGAGGATGGAAGCCACGGGTAGTAATGCAGCAAATTCGCTTGGTACCAGTCGGGACAACTGCAAGGATGAAAGTCATGATCAGCCGATATGATCTGACATTGGAGATCGGAAAGGAGGGGTCGTTGAGCTGGAGAGGCTCGCTGGGCTTACAGAGGGGGCCACAGCGTTGTTTGGAGATTTGATGACGTTCCAAACGTTGAGGGGGGTAAAGAGTTCAATCCGCGTGGGAGTGGTCAGGAGGAGCAGCGCGCGGAGAGATCGCGGACAAAGCGAAAGGACGACAGCCACGGGAGATCAAATTCAGGATGGTTGGAGGTGTTCACTGCAATCAAGACAATCTGAGCAAACACAGCAGTGATTAGTCAAAACAAACCTGCTTGGAACAGATTCAATCAGCGAGGAGTGATGTACGCACCGCGATGATTCTGAATTGAGATTTGAATCGCTTCGTTGATGCAATTCTTTCTTGGGACGGAGAATGAAACGGATCAATAACGGATCCTGAATGATTTCAGTTTGCGAGAGGGTTACCTGGCTCGGCCGGGCAATCTGATCGAATCGGTAAAAGGGGGTGGGGAACAGACAGGAACTTTGATCAATGTTGATGAAAGCAATAAAACAGGGCCTGAGGGGATTAAATGTACACGTTAGCAAGAGAAAATCACTCACCGCCTGTCGTCAGATTGTGGACCTGTGCCTACAGCGTAACCAAACGAGGGTAGCGAGGGTGATGAGTTGAACAATGGCTAAGAATGCAGAAGACCATTGGGTAGGGGTAGAGGCAAGTGGATCAGCAATCAAGAAGCGAAATCAAATCCAATGAGCAAAAGCAAGGAGGCTTACAGTTGGTGGTCCAGCGAGATTGAATAGTTGCTGAGTAATTGTCTGCAGCGGTACGCCTGGAGATGAAGGCTGGGGGGTGTTGCAAGGTTAGCAAAGCAAAAACGATGCAAGAGTGGCAAGGGGCAGAGGTTCCCATGCGCACAGGTAAACGAGGCAAAGGCTGAGGCCTGCAATAGACCACTCCTGTAGCGAAGGGGGCTAAGAACCACCCGGGAGACTGAAAATTACAGTGTATGTAGAAGACAGAAGAGATGAGGCAATTTATCAGCTTGGTCTGATGAACCAATTGGCAAGCCAATTGTTGGTAGCAAGTGTTGGGGGAAGCGAGCTAGTTAAATTAATCCAACCTTATGACTACTGATTGCGTCCTGGAGGCAATATGGCAGTGGCAAGTGAGCAAAAAAATTGGGCTGAGCTTAGCAGAGAACTGGCTGGAGGACAAGCTTGACAGCAAAACAGGCTAAGACATTGCCAAAATAGTTATTCAACTAGTATTGGTTCAAAAAGTGAGCATCAGTCAAAAATAAAAAATTCAACATTATCATAAGAATGCACAGCTTGATTTCTCATCTTTAGCACGCCGTGCTTAATAACCACCATAAGCATGCTCAATGTTAAACCTCATGACAATAATAGCATTCAGCACATTATCATCAACACGTTATTCTTTGAGATCCTGATGAGAATGCTTGCCACACATTTGTGTATACAAAAATAAGGATAATGATCAAGCATGCCAGGCTTTCATCCACATAATGTAGCTAGGCTTAAAGTTATAAATTTAAGAATGCACACTTGAACCATTCTTGACAAGCATGCCATGCTTAATATTTTCAATAAGCATGCTGGGCTTTACAACCATAGTAATTGCACCTCGATTGGAAATCAGGATTTTCAATGGTGTTAGGGGAATACAATCTTTATTGTTTCAATTACACGTACTCAATGTAGAAACAGCTTGCAGCTACTCATTGAGGAACTTGTGGATTGTGATATATTATACACCAGTTATCAACTGCTCTCTGGACTCTCAGAGTGATGATTATTTATCTAGTTTTCAATCCAATAAATTATAATTGAAAATATTAAGCACGGCGTGCTTGTAATGACATGCATGTCACCGGTGGATCAATAGGCTTCTTGGGTTCACTGAAAATCTAAAAGGACCCCTTCACCATGCACGCAATCAATCTCAGTATCTTGATAAAGAATTTGTATCATCAGAATGCTGTTCCTCTCTTCTGGCCTTTTCAATGGTGTCATCCAAGGGCCAATATTATCAATCAATGTCAATCTTTGATGAGGGGTCAGAATGGCACAACGGACATCTGGTTGTTTTGAGCATACTTTAAGCTTATGAGCTGATAAGGTGAAATTATTCAGCTGCTCATTTGGCAGATAGAAGACTCGTCAATGATTTTTAATAGATTTTGACAAATTCAGGTATCAAATGCATTAATAAATTGAATCATAAGATTATTCATTACAGGGAATTTGGGTGTCCTCATGCAATCAATATTGATCCACCTGGTAGCCCCACATCTTGAAAACATAATCATGAAGGTGATAGAGGGTAGAGAACTGATTTTCATTCATTACTTATCTTGGAAGGGTGAATGCGCTGAATCTGAATGAGTTAATCAAACAATATTAAATGATTTAAATATATAACAAGCAGGTCCTTTTAAGGAGGGAAGGTCATGCTTACTCAAATTGTCTGGGGTCTGAAAGAGCATGTGTTTCCAATGTTTTGGATTCAGGAGGAGGAGCACAGGATTTTTTTGCAGTGGATGAAATGTGTATCAAATCACTCCCTTCACAAGATGACACTAGACACATGAGGTGATTACAATGGAATAGGGCATTATTCATAATGTTTGCAAAGTTTCAAAGAGAATTTAAAACAATCAATACCAGTCAGACATTGGGTCAAAGGTGGTTGCTAAGTTGTTCAGGAACTTAAAAATGTGCCCCTTCTGGAGGAGGAAGGAAGAGGCACTTATTTTATATTCTGATGCTCTGACAATTGGGATAAAAATCCATTAAATTAGCAAATGGATATTGGTATATTTCAATCATAGTCTGGTTGCATCTCAAGTCAGTCTTCTTTGGCTTTTCATAGCAAGATACCTGTGAAATATTGGCTCTTATCACTTTCTTTGCGTATGATGGGAGATCTTCTGCTTCTTTCAAAGCTTAATGAGGCTCACATACAAAAAAAAACTGAGCCTGAAGGACCACCTACTTCAGTGAGGTCCTCATGTTTTTCATGTGTGAGAGGTAATTTAAATTACCATTCATTTTAGAGCATCCACCCCGAACGGGTAAATCTCTAGCTAAGCAACGAGCCCCGCAGGGCTCTGCAGCTACCCTACAGGCAGGCAGCCGGAGCCCCCCTCGAGGCTCGGCATCGGCTCGGTTTGAAGGCCGCGGCAGTTACGGAACGGCATTCAAACCCTCGTGATCCTTGGTAGCTTAAACTCAGAATTCCTCCCAACGCCGACACGCCATGGCTCACCTCCAAGGCTTTGATTTGGACATTGAAGAAGAGGATTTCATCCGAGCACTCCTCAACAGAATTGCCCGACCTCCCATCATCAGCAATCCGGACATCCCAAGAGCCGTCATAATGCGCAATCGCATCGAGGGCCACGCCAGATTGATGAAGGACTACTTCGTCGCATCGCCGGTGTACAACAACCAGATGTTTGAGCGCCGATTCCGCATGAGCAGGCACTTATTCAATCGCTTACGTGAAGACCTCCAACGCCATCATTGTTTCTGGCTTCTCAAAGCTGTCAGTACTTGTTTCTTTCTTCAATAGATGCCATCATTAATGTATTTTTTTTCCTTCAGGATTGTTGCGGCCAGATTGGCCTAACACCTCATCAAAAGATAACGGCCGCCATTCGACAGCTAGCTTATGGGACATCTGCTGATTCGACCAATGAATACATTTGTCTAGGGGAAACAACCGCTCTTTGTACACTCAAATTTTTTTTAAATCACATTATTGAGATTTACGGCGCCGAGTACCTTCGAAAGCCGAACCGCGAAGAACTCACCTCCATCCTCAAAGAAAATGAAGAGAGAGGCTTCCCCGGCTGCATCGGGAGTATAGATGGCATGCACTGGGCTTGGAGAAATTGCCCAGCTGGATGGGCTGGGCAATATAAAGGAAAAGAAAAAAAAAAACAATGATTATACTCGAGGCCGTTGCATCCAAGAGCTTATGCATTTGGCATGCGTTCTTTGGCAGTCCTGGCGCCCTGTGAATGATATAAATGTGCTCCGAAGAAGCAACCTGTTTGACAACCTGCTTGCCGGATCTGAAGACGCAATCCACTTTGAGATCAATGGACATCAATACACGACTGGATACTATCTTTGCAATAACATTTATCTGCCGTGGTCCACATTGGTCCCATCAATCAAGCATCCTCAAGATGGAGCTTCAAAACACTTCGCAAAAATTCAAGAGGCGGCCCGGAAGGATATTGAACGGACCTTTGGAGTTCTCCAAGCCCGATGGCATATTCTGACAGTCAGATGTGGGTTGCGGGAGAAAGAGGATGTGATGAGGCTGATGCAATGCTGCATCATCCTCCACAATATGATCGTCGAGGAGCAATCACCCAAAGACGAGTTCTTGAACAATGCCAACCTCTCCGCCCAGATCATTCCAAACCACACCAATCCAAGGCTGGCACACACTTTGGTTTTGTACATTCAAAACAATCAAACCCTTCACAACGAGCACACTCATGCACAGTTGCAAGAAGATCTCAAGATACACAACTGGCTCCTACGTGGCGATGAGGCTGTCTAGCCATCTGTTCTCTTCTCTAATCCAATTGGTCTACCAAATTGTTTTTCACTTCTTATTACTCATGGATCTTTATAAAATTCTCAATTATTTGCATTTTGATTCTGGTCACCCCGAGTTGTTTTCCAATGAATGTTCATCTTATTTTCATCGCAAAAGATTCCTATGACAACTGGAATAAAGTGAATGATGAAAGAAGTATAGTAACGGGTAGAACTCAAGAGACATTATAGGAAAAAGAGAGGAATCACATGCTTTTGCTTTTCAAGAAGGAAAACAAACAACAAAAGATAGTAAGAAATCACTAATCTAAGAGAGGGAATTGGCTGTCTAAACTAGAAGGGATCCATGTAATGAGAGACAAGCCAAATCAGAAGGATAGAGGCAACTAATTAGATAGAAGAGAGCCATTGTTTCTTGATATTTTTCTTCATCTTTTTAAGGACCTCTCGGGTCTCATTGTCTTCCAAGTTGAAGTCGGTCTCGCACAACATCTTCAATTCGTTCATCACCGTCTCGCTCTCTCGGTGATACTTCTCAACCTGCCGGTAAGACTCTTGATACATTATCTTTTTTTCTTCAAGCTAAAGCTTTTTCTCTTCAATCTTCAACCGGTCCTTTGCTATATCGTTATTCTCGCGCATGATGTTGTTTCCTGTGTTCATCGCCGTAACTTGATCTCTGGAAATGGAAGCCAGATCAGCGGCACAAAGACTTAATTCATTGTCCCCGGAAGCTTCAAGCCGACGTTTCTTCGCAGCCTTTTGGCCCATAGGACGTGCAATTGACAAAGTCGAGCTGCTACTCGGGGTGCATATGCCAATGATTGTGGGTGTAGAAGGTGCATGATTGGATGGATGATCATCGTCCGTTTGATCAGAGGAGGGGACTGGAGTGGTCAGATCAGCGCGGTCGCCTCTCCATTTGGGTGCATGGCGGACCCGTTGCCAAGCGATGATTGAGTGAAAAGCAGTCCCTCTGCTTTGATCGGCATAAACGGTATGAGCGGTTGCCATCCAGTCGTCAGGCGACGAACCACTGGGAGGATTGCGCTCGATTGCGTTGTAAATAGCAGAAAACTTGAGAGTCGCAGTGTTCAAAGCAGTCCATCTGCAACAGGAATTGTCAGCTGCGTGAATCTGATACAATGAGAAAAAAAGGTCGGTCTCACCTGGTCTTGATCTGGGCATGGTCACGGTAGTGGATCTTATTGTGAGTATTAAAATACTCCTCCATCTTCTTGTAGAAAACGGCCCCGCTCTGGTTGACTGCAAACTCCGGCTGCTCGCTGACGTGGATCCATGTGATTGCGAGTTGCTCTTCCTTGCAGGCAAGCCAGTTGGGGGATTGTTTTTTCTTGCTTTGATCGGTGGTGCTGGTTGGTGGGGTGCTGTCTTCGGCATCCATTTTTTTAGCAGAGGAGTGCTGAAGGAGAGAGGAGTGAGTTTTGTATCAGGTGGAGTGATTTGATGTGTGGCGAGGGACTTACAATTTTTTAAAATTGGTCTTGATGAGCTTAGCTAACAAGCCTCGGTAGGGGTTCGTAAAGTAACAAAGGCCTACCAAGAATCAAGGAAAATGGTTTGTTGATGAGCCCTAACTAGGGCACAAGGGTGGGTGATACGGCCCAAAGTTGGGTAAACCCCCCTTACCGAGCGGGTTTACCGACACGGGGGTGGATGCTCTTATAATATTATTATCCCTTGGAAATTCACTGAATTAGTGGATTCGTGGGGGAAGTTTGTTTGATTTTTCCTATTTTATGTACATTGGTTATCATTTTTACAAAAACATCCAAATGATTAGCCACAGTATTTCAATTTTTATATGTATATATATAAATTTTTCAACCAAATGTTTCATTGTCTCTGCATAGTAGCAAGGGGAAAGGTTGCTACTATGAAAAAATCAAAAGTGCTGTTTCAATAATTGATCCCTGGCTCATCTAATACACCTGTCCCATTAATGAATAATAAAACTGATGTTCAAAGTTGACTTTCCATTCTGTGGTTCTCCAACTAATGATCCCTTTTATTCACTTCACCAATTGGAATCTACTTTCTCAGATTCACAAAATACCTCAAATAATTGTGCACTTGCACGGTGAGTTTTCAATATATAAAATGACTTGGGATCAATATCAAAAGCAAATCAAATTACCAGGTTGACTGTTCCAGATGCTGCAAAAAATTTTATAATTGAGTTCCCTGCACTTTCTTATACATTACTTGAGTTAGAGAATGTTTCCAATTCTCAAGGTCAGTCCCTGATGTCTGTCTCACTGATTGAGATCATATGAGTATCTTGTAAATACTCATGAAACAATATTGAAACAATTATTCTTTTCTTGATGGAGAAATTTTATCAAGAGCATAGTCACCCTCGAGGGAATTTCTGGCTTCCTTGAAGTGGTTTCTAGCAATGAAAAAGCCTGAAATGATCATCATCATTATTGTCCCTGTTCTTCTAGTTAAACTTTTGTCCCCAAATGATCACAATTATCATGTAGAGCTATATTCTCATAATAAATATTAAGCACACTGTGCTTATTATCACTTTGAGTTACAAGCAATGTGTGAGAGGAGTCTTCCAATGGTCATGGTTAACTAAGGCAAGAATGGACATATGGTACTTGCATGCTACATTCCTGAGTCTTCTTTCTCTGGAGTGATTTCTTCCAGGCTGTATAAGTTGATGATGATCCTTATCCTGGAGTTCCTTTTGCAAATTTTTCCAATATGAATGTTTGAGAGTGACGGTGCTTCTTATATCTCATTTAATCATCATCATCTTCCCAGTGCACCACGCACATTTCATTCTACAATCAGTTTAAAATTAAGCACACCGTGCTTGAACCAGTATCCACAAGCATGAAATCTTACATTTGAAGTAGGAAAAAAACACTTCCAAGTCATCATGATATTAATTATATGTCTGAAGCTGATTAAATTCATTAAATCACATTGCCTAATATTACAAGTATCATTACTGTGACAGAGTCATACATTAATTCCTACTTAATTTTAACAGAAGGTTATGGATGTTCTTCTTTACTAATTTTCACAAACCCCATAAGTCTTTGAGGAATGTAACATGTCATTCTCTGAAAGAAAATTTTCAAAAAATTAGTTTTTAATTTTCATTATTCCTACTTGTGAAGTTACAGATGTACCATGGAAATAACCGGTTTATGTGCTTTCCTGATTATTCTTATCTGAAGATCAAAATTAACCATGACATGGTTAGAGGTACAAACCAATGGATACAAGTGAGTGAAAGATGTAAATGACATGCTAAGCTTCTTCTGACATGTAGTCCATCATTTTTGATGCAATGAATGATCAACACAGGATCTCAAGGAGGTTGTTATAGCAAGATAATTGATGAATCATCTTGCTATATTTGTGAACACCACATGCACGTGAAGTAAAGCTAACTCATCAAGGCATTCAGCAAAAAAAGGAAATGGTTTGATTCAAAAGACATAGATTTCAACTTCAAAATATAAAAAGGAAAACCTAACAACATGTATCTAAGACGAGACAGTAGGGTTTGATTCATGATTACTGAAGTTAAGATAGTCATGAGCAATGCACAGAGCTAGCTTATGACGAGTTGGCACAATGACTTTGGAAGGATCATCAGGGGCATTACGTATTGAAGAGATGATTTGGCGAATGTATGTACCAAGGTTAATCCAGATTTCTTCATGAGCTGAGGATTGTGTCTTGGATTGCTGGTGAATTTCTTGAAACATGAGGAAGATCTCCAGACAATCACTTATAGAATTTTGTCGGTGATCCCGAGTGGCACAGAAGATTCCACGAATGCCAGATAGCAAATACAAGACGAGGGGGAAGTGGTTCTGTTGACTTTTGATTTGAGTAATGGATTTTCTGTCTGAAGCAGCTGTTTTGGAAATTGCCTGGGAACTTGAAACTTTCTGCTTCTTGCAAGGATTCGGGTTTTTCAATGTATTAACTGCGTGAGCTTGGATGATTGTGTAAGACATCATCATTCCTATGATGATTTTGCGAAGTTTTTCCAGGGAATCGCTAGGGAAGCTGACAGGGGTGTTCTTTGAGGCGTCCGGGTCTTCCTGAGAAGCGTCATCATCGTTTGTGATTTGAAGGAGCGACGGCATGGTGTCATCCTTCAGAGAATTCAGCCACGATAATACAATTACATGTCGTCGGAGGGCTGTAGGGGCTGAATCGACCTGGGGTGCTTTGGGGCTTTCGTCCGAGACTGTTTGTATTGAAAGCGCAACGGTCTTTGCCCATTCGCGTAACAATCGATGATGAGGGAGGTTGAGCAAGGCAATTAGACATCGGAAGAGCTTAGTTTCTGGGTGTGGTTTGTTTTTGTTGATTGGGATAAGTGGGATAATCGGATGGGCCGAAGATGTCTGCTCCTTGACAGATTCCATGTCGAAAACGTCTTTGCAGTACCAGATCTCATGTTCATAATGAGAAAGAGTATTGGAGCCTATTATATCAAATAGGAAAGTATTGCGTAAGCAACGCAATTTGATCATGATTGGAGTAAAAGATGAGAGCTCACCGGAATTCATTATGTCCTTGATCCATTTTTCATAGTCGAACTTCGCTTTTTGGTATATAAAATTGGCTGTTGGAATCTTTGTGATGTCGGGAGCCGAAAGTCGTGCATTCAGGAAATATTCCATAGCTGTCCATCCAATCTGCCATTTTTCCTTTTTAACACGCCCGACCAGGAATGTATTGGCAATCCGATGAATCTCTTCACGAATGGAGTCGGGTTTAACGAGAGAGAATGTATTGGGGTCGATTGCAGAGGAAGATCTGGCAGGAGGTTGACCATTAGTATTGTCCAAATTTGATGCTGGTGGCGCTGACTGATGGTCTGGATCGTCGTCAGAATCTTCATTGTAATCACTTTTGGAGTCAGCATTGGAAAGCGATGATGAGTCTGAGTGATGTCTGGATTTTGGGGTGGATGCGGAGGTACCACAAGGATTGCATCTGGAGTTTTTGCGTTTGCGCTTCTGGGGGGATCCACTTGGAGGGGGGGTGGATTTGTGGGAACGAGCTGAAGTGAGATGAAGTACCCGGCCTGTGGGGTGTGAGACTGACTGAGTCTGAGATTCAACTTTGTTTTCGACAGAGTCCAAGGCTGTGGGAGCTACATTGCCTTCATCATTTGCTGGATCGGTTGATGGATTGTTGGATTGATTGGGAGGGTGTTCAAGAGCACCTGCAGGTGATGCATTTGTAGTTTCGGTGGAAGATTGGTCTGTTTGTTGGTTAGGATTCGAAGGTGCTTGATTTGACTGACTAGTGGATCGGGAGATATGTGAGGTAATCGAGATAGGTTGATGTTTTTTTTTGGTGGGCTTTTTGGTGATCTTGGTTTGATCAGTTGACGAGGTTCGGGAAAAGTTGGGTAGAGGGGATGCCTTGACGGTAAGACACTCGGTAATCGGGAGGGATTTGGTTTCCTCATATTCTGCAAATAGGAGGTCAGTATTGGTGAATGTTGAGATGATCACAGGCCAGCTTCTTACCTTTACGGATTCCTTGAATACGATCCACAATACCTTCAAAGTCCTTCTTGAGTGACCTTGGGATGCGTAATTCCAAGCAAGAACGAGCAAAATCTTGCACCTTGACAAAGTTATTGAATAACTCCTCCTCGCTTATCTCCTGGATTTCAGATCCAAGGAGTGATTCAGCTGCGTTGGAGCCTTGGTTGGAAGGAGTGGGTTCGGAACTTGAGCTCATTGGTTTTTGAGGATTGCTGGATGGGAATGACTTGTTATAGGCAGTAGCGTCTGAAGTGTGATGAGGGGGAGGAGGGTTTGATTGTGAGATTCTAGTGATTCAAGGGAGAAAGAGTCGGTGGATGAGGTTGGATGGGCTTACCTGGTGGTGGGGTGACTTGACGGTTTTCCTGAGGAGTGGGATTGCTGGCTGCGACCTCAGTTGATCCATTGACAGGATCATTTTGAATAGTGCCCAACATTTGCATGTTTGTGAAAGGTGAATAGACCCACAAGTCTTAAAATTTATATTTAGTATAGAGGGCACTCAAGGTATAGGAGGAAAATCGATGGGGGCAGGAATTGTTGGGAGGAAAGGAGGGCAGACACACCTTTTTATATTAAGGGAATCAAGTCCCTCCTGGGAAAACTAGAGGTCGCCGATGAAAACGGGGATGGGGCCCTTTGTGCAAATAGTAGTGTTTAATCAGTAGGGCTGGGCCCCGGGTGATACCCAACAGCCACAAGGCCTCCCGCGCTGATCCCCTGCGGGTATACCCGGGATCGGGTACTTGAAATGGGCCTCCCGACCTGTACCCGTCGGATATCGGGTATATCCGTCGGGGACCGGCAGTTCAGCTCCTTTTTTTTTTTTTTTTTTTAGGATTGATTGACCAAGGCTCCGAATCCTCCATGCAAGATGTCCAAAAAGCGCCCTCTACCAGCAAGCAATCCCCCTACCAAGCCTCAGCCCGCTGATATTGAAGCTACTCAACAAAACCCACCGCAAGCTCAAGCGTCACAGTCAACCCGGAAGTCGTGGGTTTGGAAATACTTCACGCCTGAACCAAAGGCGGACAAAGTTCGATGCAGGGCAATCATGAAAAAGACCGGCGCACCTTGCAACACCTTGCTGGCCCGGGACCAAAGCGCAAGCACCAAGTCAATGAGCGAACACCTTTTCCGTATACATCAAATTCTAGACCCAAGCAAAGTTGAAACTGGATCGCACAACATCCAGTTAATGATTAAAAAACAAAAAACTAATGAGGTGAGAGTTCAAGAATTAGATCAATTTCATTCTAGCTGTATCTTGCTGACCAATTTACCTTTGATTCTCCAGAATGCATCAAGTTCCAACGAGCTTACTTCTGATTCACTGAAGAAAGCTATTGCTTACCTTATTGCGGATGCCGATCTCCCCTTTGCGTTTGTTGAGCAAAAATCGTTTTGCGATCTCATGTGTCTCCTGAATCCTCTAGTCCGGCCAGGAAATCTTCTCTTCTCCCAAAAGACAATCGCAATGGAAGTCCATTATTTACACAAGTCCCACTCTCAACTTATCAAGAAGATGTTTGAACCAATCAAGCATATTGGCTTCACACTGGATGCGTGGACTTCTCCGAACAGTGTGGCGTTCTTGGGAATCACAGCCCATGCAATCACTGCAAAGTGGGAACTCATTGATCTGGTTGTTGCCATGCCTCAAATTCATGGTCAGTCAAGTTTAGTGTAGGATATGGTACCAGATGTATTCAACTGATGACTATAGGATCAGGGGATGTGTACTTACAAGCTGATGATGTAGACAGTCTGATGAGGAGAGGAATGAGGAGGGAGGAAAGAGGCAGGTGTGTCGTGATCATGAGGTGTGTAGTGGTGAGGTGTGTAGTGATGAGGTGTGTGGAGTGATGAGGTGTGTAGTGATGGTGAGGTGTGTATTCAAAGTTGGTGAGGATGAGTTGTGTATGTGTATGTGACGTGATGTGTGTGTTGTGTGTTTATAATTCATCAGAGTGGACCATGTTTCTCCTAAGACAGCCAATATTTTGATCCCTGCCAGACTACATGGAAGCGAAAACACATCCAAAAGTGTGTACATCACACAACTCAATATAAATGATGAACTGCATACTATTAAGGTATGCATAGTAGTTGTGCCTGTGAATATGTACATGCCTAAAAACATAACATATTCATAAAAAGCTGGGACTTAGACAACTCTGCCACACAATGAGATTTAGGCACAGATGAATGCAGCACTCTAAACTGAATACATCAAAGGTTGGATATAACTTCTCTTTGTGAGACTTGCACTTGTATGTGGAAGGACAATCAGATAAACAATAGATGATTCCTCTAGAAATAGGTGGGATGAACTTTGAAAATCTTGACATGCCTACTCATTTGAAGAGTGTATGATCTTAAGGAGGCCTTATTAAATCAAACATGTGTGTTTTTTCAAACAGTTTGCTGTGAAACCTGTCAACTTGAAACACATTTAAGGCCAGGGAGAAATGAAAGCCAGGGAAAACCAAGTCTACTTTCAAGAAGAAAGTAAGTAAACAGTTACCATCCTTTGAATTATTCTTGAACTCCCTTCTATTCTCGGTGCCTAACATGAAGCCTAGCCATTAAGGGCAAACCCTGGATGCCAAGCATATTACACTGCAGGCTGTATGGGTTTGTCAGTTGGATGTGGAGGCTGGGTTAGTGTGGAGTACTGAAGGGCCTGTGTACAAAATACTTATGTATATAATGCTTTTGCTCTTTTTGATATTAATTAGGTCCAGGAAAGATGGGTTGGTCAGGAAACAAAATGAAGCTGGAAAACATCCAAGACAAAAATCAGGCTTAGTTTTTTTTTATTACTCTTAGTGCTTCTGTTACCTGCAGAATTGACAAGTTAATTATTTGCTATAGGCGTCAAAAGACCAGAGATAAGGAGAGCTATGATGCTAAGAGAGGGTTGACTCCATATGTGACAAGTTGACGAATAAAGAACAAAAACTCATACCCTTTACAATTGAAGCCAACACAGACCTCTTGACATTTTCCCTGGGGCTACCCAAAAATATCAAGGGGTAGCCCCGGGGCAAATGTTGAGAGGTCTGTGTTGGGCTTCAATTGTCAGGGGTATGAGTTTCTGTTCTTTATCTGTCAACTTGTCACGTAGAGTCAACCCGCCTTCCAACTCTCTTAGCATCATAGCTCTCCTTGTCTCTGGTCTTTTGACGCCTATAGCAATTAATCAACCTGTCAATTCTGCAGGTAACAAAAGCACTAAGAGTAATGAAAAAAACCAACTCTGATTTTTGTCTTGGACGTTTTCCAGCTTCATTTTGGCCAAGAAGGTGGCAATTGAGGCAGTATGCCAGAGAAAAGCTCCCTAAACCAACTTTGCCTACAGTTTACAAACCCGATCCCACCCCCGAAGAAATTAGTACTGCGTTCCAGATTGTCAAAGACCCCCAGCAGTTTCATATCTACAATCATGGCATGTACAAATTGTTGGTGCAGTTCCAAATCCCAATAAATCTAAAAACATCATTGCCAATATCCACTTCACCCACCTCAAAAGATAAGTCAACAGATGCATGCAAGCTGATCTGGATTTTCTTCTTGCTTTTCTTGAAACCTCCAAGAGGTTTGTCAAATCTGTCAAATCCCCCAAACGTGCCACTGCTGGAACAATGTGGACCATTTGATGGAGGAAATCAATGACCCATCTCAAGATTGTGGGAGTCTACATCAACAAAGCCGCCATCACCAAGGATCCTGTTGCATTTAATAATCATCTTCTGGATGCTCCCAAAGCTGGCAAAATACTATGGAAAATCTTTGAAACAACGGGGGACTTTGGCCTTGATGCCAATGCAAAGTTTCTTCAAGAGCATGGTATTACTGGTTTCTTTGATACTGGCCACCTCAGTCTCTCAATTGACCCTTCTCCGGCAAAGATCAACCAGGCCTTCTCCTCAAATCTCACCTCCAATGGATTCTATAATCTTTTTTCATCACAACAGACTACACCATGAAGAACTCCCCTTGGCTTTCCTTCTTTCACTGCCAGCCTATTTGCCTGGGTTGGGTGTAACCCAGGCAAACTGGGGTCAACTCAACTAATTCAATCTTGGTTGAGTTTGACCCAATGCAATATAGATCCAAGTTAAACTTGGTTGAAGTAAATGCCAGTGTTCTGCTAACCAAGTTTAACTAGCCTACAGGAAACCCAACTTGACCTTGGATTAATGCGCAACCAATGTAATTGTGATCATTGGTGGTATTTTTGGCAATCCTAATCCACATGACATGCACCAATGAATTAAAGCTTGGTTAACACATTAACCAAACATTATTTCCATTGGTGTGTGTCAAGCAATGTAAATTCACATTGGTTGGTTGCAAACCAATGTTAGTTTACATTGGTTAGCCTACACCAATGCAATTGGTTTCATTGGGTAGGCCAACACCGATGAAATCAATTTCATCGGTGTTAGTTCACACCAATGGATTCAATTTAATTGGTGTGAGCTAAACCCATGGAATGGATTTCCTTGGTGGGTTCACACCAATGAAATCAATTTCATTGGTTTTAATGGCCCAAGAAATCACTCCGGCAAAGTATCCACGGGAAACTTTGGCAAAACCCGGCAAACAGAGGAGAGTGTTTTCTGCAGTTTGCCGGTGCAATTCTCCGGAGAAGTATTTCTCCAGAGAAGTATTTCTCCGGAGAAGTATTTCTCCGGAGGAGTCTTTCTCTGGAGAAGTAGTTCTCTGCAGAAGTATTTCTCCCAAGAAGTATTTCCCTAGAGAAGTCAAGTATTTCTCCGGAGAACTTCCGAGAAGTATTTCTCCGGAGAAGTAAAGTATTTCTCCGGAGAAGTATTTCTCTGGTGAAGTAGTTCTCCGGAGAAGTATTTCTCCGGAGAAGTAGTTCTCCAGAGAAGTATTTCTCCGGTGAAGTAGTTCTTCAGAGAAGTATTTCTCCGGAGAAGTAGTTCTCCGGAGAAGTATTTCTCCGGAGTAGTTCTCCGGAGAGATAAAGTATTTCTCCAGAGGAGTAGTTCTCCGTAGAATTAGTTCTCTGGAGAGGTAGATCTCCGGAAAAGTAGTTCTCTGGAGAAATGTTTCTCTGGAGAAGCAGTTCTAAAAAATTCTCCTAGTAGAAGTAGTTCTCGACGGAGTTCAAGCACTGGCACGAAGGCACGGAGTGCCTCACGCCAACGCTTGGCCAGGACGTCTGGATCCAGCTCCACCAGGCCCTCCTTGATATCACTCCCAGGCACCTCTAACCCTTGCGGTGGCCTCTCCATGGGCCATGAGCCACATGCAGGACGGTCCCGACTACCATAGCTTCCTTGCTAAGTACATACAAGCTCAACCGTGCCCCAAATCCTAGGATCTGGAAGGCGGATCCTAGGATCTGGAAGGCGGATCCTAGGATCTGGAAGGCGGATCCTAGGATCTGGCAGGCCCTCTTCAAGGTGTAGATCTAGAGTATGTACCTTTTCTCTCTTGCGCTCTCTGTTTCCTCCAACCAATCCCACGGGCCACCCCTTTCAGGTCGCGGTTGAGAAGTTGGTTGCTGCGGATGCCGTGTTGGAGTTGTTCGAATACACCAAAGCCAGCTTTATACCCTACCTGGAGACCTCAATCAAAAGCTTGACCCCCCTGCTGACCCACTTTTACCCCACCACCCGCAAAGCCACCGCCACAACCCTCTTGTCGTTTATCAGCACTGCCCACGAGATCTCGGACTCGCCCAAATTCGAGCCCGGATTCGCTAACATTAAAATGTTGGACGACGTCTGCAAGCTTGTGGATTTAATCATCCCCAAAATCATGAGCCTTTGGCGAGGTGAAGAAAAATGGTACGTGACGCTGATATTGCAACACTGATTCACTTTCTTCGTATCTTGCTCCCATACATGATGATTCCTTCTATCTCGGCTCACTGAGATTTGTCCAATCAATGTTATCGCAACTTATGTGAAATCCACTTTTGAACATACATCTGATTCACTCACTCGCTCACTCCACTCTATTCATGTTTCCTAACTGCGTCATTCACTTACTGACTCTCGTCTCAATCTTCCTTAGTGATGTTGTCAGCGACCTCTGCTCGTCTCTTTCCTCGATCATTTCAACAGTTGGCGCTGGCGTTGTTGCTCTCACGTGTAAGCAAAGGGCCCCTGGCTGCTGAGCACCTTGTCAATTACTTATTTCTAGGAATTTTTTGCTTCGCTTGCTGTAGACCTCGATGAAGCGTGCACTATGATCCTGACGATATTGGAAAGAAAGTCAACTACCCGACTGGACGGCACTTTTGAAGAAGAATCAGCCACTGGCAATCTCTTTTGATTGGCTCTGCCGCCGATCTGGTGGGCACCTTTGCCACGGTGCTGGGGGCCAATTTTGCGCAGGTCTTCCAGCAATTCCTGCCGGCTGTTTCCAAGTACTACAACCCATGCTACTCATCCACGGACCAAAAAAACACGATTGGCTTGTTGGCTGAGGTGATCAACGGGCTGGGGTCCGCGGTCAGCCCGTTCACGGAGGATGTCTTGACGCTTGGGGTGAAGGCGACCAAAGATGACGATGTGGAAGTCAGGAGCAACGCGGCCTTCTTTCTCGGCTTGTTGGCCTATTGGACCACCGTGGACATCAGCAGCCAGTACTTGAGCATCCTCAAGTGTCTCCAGCCCTTGTTCATCGTCCCCAATGACGCCTCTCGCGAGAAAAGCAAACGGGCTAAGGATAACGCGGCCGGTGCAGTCGCCCGGATGATTCTCAAAAACAAAGCCGCGTTACCGTTAGACCAAGTAAGTACCCTCGTGTCTTTTTTTCTTAAAAAGTGATGGCGGAGAGCTAAAATCGACTCGCCTGTATGTACCAGGTCTTGCCCGTCTTTTTTGAGGCTTGACCTCTCCAACAAGACTTCGCCGAGTCAAGCAAATGTTTCGAAGCCCTGTTCGATCTGATCCAAATGTCGCATCCCTTGGTCCGGACTCACTTCGACCACATCTTGGCCGTCTTTGCCCATGTCCTGCAGAACTCGGTCCCCGCTGTGCCCAAGGAAAAGGTCATGATCCCCGCGGAAACTCGCGAACAATTGGTCGCGGTTTTGCGCGTAAGTCTTTGTATGCTGGTTGTGATCATGGCACATTTTTCAGTTCTAGAATTGCAGATTTGATTTTTTTTTTGGGATGTCTAGCAACTCAACTCTCAAGTGCCCAATCAACTCGCCGCTTGTGGTTTGACGGCTTACATTCAATAAGCTAGTCCACATCTCCAGCACACAAAGCAACAAAAAAAAGGAAAAGGAACATATACTTTTGCTTTTGATCGGATCCATGAGAGAGGTTTCTTGCGATCCATGGAAATAGAATACATACACACACACACACACCCTATGATGACAACAACTGCTTTTCTCTGATTCCATCCTGACTCTTTCATGAACATCGTCCATGCTGATATCCCTTCCTAATCTTATAATATATACACGCTACATATTTATTTGCTTCTGAGTTTTTTTTTCTTCTTTTGATCCCTTTTTTTTCTTCTGTCGCCATACACAAGCTCACGTCCACTTTTTCTACTTTTTCCGCCTATTTTTCTTCTTCTTCCTCTTTTTGTGGTGACTGATATCTTGTTTTGCTTTTCTTTTTCTTTGTTGGTGTTGCTGTATTACAATGATAAGGTGTCTCATTCAACGATCAGATGCCCTCCCCCTTTTTTTCACTATCATTTATGAAAGAGAATTATGTATTTCATCCTTCCTTTTGTCATAGCTTCGAGTACATGTTTATACAAAGAGATTTTATTGCTGCATAGAGCAAGCATATAGAAGGCAGCTTCTTCTCAAGTATTTATGTATGTGCGTGAATGAACTAGCAGAATCTCAGCAAGGCAGTCAAGATTCAAAAAGATTCAAATTATGTAACAGGTTTTGGGTTGCAGTATGAAATCAAACATTATGCTCTCCTCTGCTTGGCAAAGTGCCAGGTCTTTTTGGCGAGGTACTGTATAGCAAACTTGGATGGCAAAAGTGAAACGTGCTGCGTGGCGTCACCACTACTCAACAGCAACTACGGTACAAGAAGTTAACTTGAAGTCCCTCCTGTCATTGTAGGTGAGGCCCAGGGTCCCAGTACAATACTCCTCCCTTATACGTCGGACAAGTTCCGTTGGGACTTCCCATCTGCAAATGCAGGCAGTCAAGTTAGCAGCAGCAGTATGTACAAGCCAATATGTAACAAGATGATGTTACCAGAACAACTCCAGCACATGCCCAGTCTCCGGTTTCCAAACCTTTGGATAAAACATGAACAGTGACACAACCTGTTTCCAGGCAGCTGGAACTAGCGCAAGACTTTATTGGTCTCCGGTCGCTAAGGACACATATTCATGATGATAAACCTTTGTCCACAAGACAGCTGGAACAGCACCTAGCCAGCTTGGTCTCCAATATGCACACTAGATCAATTAGCTAAGTGAGATTGAGTGAAATACGATATCAGTTGCATGTTGAGAGAAAGAGAGAAAAATGTACCGAGGGAATTTCGTCCCTTTGAGGCCATCATCAACGATTGAAGTGTGGTCCCCGTCGACACCAGGATCAGCCTTTGATGAGCCCGGGTGGTTATCATCCCCTTCAATCACATGTCCGAACCCTTTCTCTCCCCGGTAGTCCCACTGGATCATGAAGTAGGGCAGTTGGGATACCATCGAGCAGCGGAAGCCTCCTGGCCTCTCACTGAAGTCTATCAGCTTCTTGTGCTGCGACCATTCTGACTCGCTTGAATTGATGGATTCCTATACTTCTCTGTACCAGAAGAAAGAAGAAAGGGACCCAGATGGGAAATTAGGAGCTTTGAAGAGAAAAAAAAATGCAAAAAGCAAACTCTGAACGCACTCGAAAATAAGCAGGTATATCGTTAAACAGATCCCACAGGATTGGCACAGCTTCAATTTACGTGTGTCGTTGGTACTTGAAGCTCAACATAGTCTTGTAAAAGACGACACCCTTGTCGTGTTTTTCTGCAAACATCTTCATCAAGCATTTCATGTAGTTCTACCATGATTCAACCCAAGAGAAACAGAAAAGTGTTCAAAGGTGGTTCTAATTATTATTATTTTTCAACGGGCAACAGGTGACACGCAGAAAATTGAATGAATTGTGCGAGTCATCATTATGCCAAAAACAAACCTTGATCTCATCCCACACATCGTCGTCAAGCTTGAGGGAAGAAAGACAATGCTGCATGGGGATGATCCAGCAATGCCCGTCCACCAACTCCTCGAACTGCATGCAGCTCAGGTACACTTTTGTCCCACGCGAGATGATGCCCAAGTTGGCGGGAGGCCCGCCGTCATCCTGAAACAAAACTCGCACGTCTCTAACGCTTTCCTCGTCCGGGCATAGTCTAACCACATTGCAACTCCAAGCATTGTCTTTAGCGCCATTCCCACATCCACTTATGCACATCCTCTAGAAGCAAGAAAAAAAAAATTGTACCATTGATGGTGAACAATCGCTTCGATGCATCCGTTTTCATTTTTTTTCCTGGCCAATCGATCAGCATTATCGTCCATATAATCCAGGTCATTCTACCATCTAAAAAAAAAAAGCAACACCGAGGCTGATTGAGTTTTTGTCTTCTTCTTTGTTTTTGGGGAGGACAAGAAGGAGGGGAAGGAATGACAATACTTTGAATTTCGCATCGCCCATGACGCGTGACGCCATCTCGACGTCGAAGTTTTTCTGGTCCGCCGCGCCTGCCTGGAGCTTCTCTTGTCGGACCATCTGGCCTGGCCCAGAGTGATTTGATCGTCATCTGGGTTGAATCGCAGCAGCTCTCCAGTCTTGAGATCTCGCGCTGCAAACTGAACAAAAACAAAGGTAGTACATGTTTAAAACAGTCAAAAGAAAGATCAGTGCCGGTCCACTGAGCAACACTCTCCAGGGACTCAACCTTGGCCTCTTTCTTTCGCTTGTTGCCCGGCTTAAATGAGGAAGCGTCATCTTCCTCGGCGCCCGCGCCAATATCATACATTCTTCCTCTCGCGTCAAGGGACGGGACCAGCTCGATGGTCTGTTCAGTGGCTGAGCTATTACTTCGGTGAGAATCGAGAGCTTCCTTGTACTGTCTTTTGAGTTCCGGGACCGCATCAGGATCCATGATTTTCGCCTTCATAATGCTAGCCTGAAGTTTATTGAGTGTGGTTGTGTTAGCTGGGGCCTTGTTTGCGCTATGGAGTGAGGCGCGGTTGGCGAGAGGGTTGATGACCGAGGGGATGGGGGTGAATGGCCCCGACGAAGAGGATGAGGGTGAGACGGGGTTGGAGGCGGACGGGCGGGCGCGAATCTCCTCAACCCGTTTGTTAATTCCCAATTGGCGCCCCCCTTCGGGCGTGTTGAGAGCGGAGGTAGATTTGCGGAAGCTGGCGCGACTGTTTGGGCGACTGGTACTGCTCGGACCTTCCTGGTTGGTGAACATGTATCGCCGGTCATAGGAGGACGAGTCTTGCCTTGGCGTGCTGCGTCCACTCGAATGTCCTCCTCCAGAATCCGTTGCTCCTTGTTGGCCTGTTCCCACGCCTCCATGGTTCCGTATCTTTCTAGCGCCACCTCCTCAATGAACCGGTTTTCTTCTTGGGCCGTATCATACGTCCGCCTGAGCTTGGTTAGTCTCCACTGGTACCCGGGCCCTCCTGGAATGATTGGCGTTTGCACTTAATAATTTAACAAAAACCCCGTATAAACAAGTAAGCTCGTATTTAATCCGATTTACTTGATGGTCACGATGGGCTTACTAGGTTGAGCGTTGGGTTGATACTTGGGATCGTCTGCTCCCAGGCGCTTGATAGAGCTAGACGACTAGGTAGGATAAATTCCCGAGATAAATCCAGCCAGCGCGTCAGTTTTTGCGAGAAGAAGGCGAGTGTTGTGCACGTGTTCCTTGATAATCAACGAGAAAGAAAAGCCTGACCTGTGGCTGAAATTCTTTTTGTACAGCCTTGGCCTGAATGTCTTTCTCCTTGTTTGCACGGGAGCTGACTAACGTGCCCATCCGATTCAAGTAGTCGTCTTCATCCTGGATGCCTTCCGGAGCTGCTGCCTTATCCTGTGAGGCCATGCGGCTCTCGCGTGTTGAAGATTCGCCCTCCATATCTTGACCATCGCTTGTGGTAGTAGTCGGGTCAGGTAGTTCTGAGACTGGGACTGGGACTGACTACGTACGCGCGAAAAAAAGAAAAAAGAAAGCATGTATCAGCAGACATGTATCACTCGTCAGCAACCAGCTCCAGCTCTATTCGAGAGTGAATCCAGAGTGGATGATGCTGTACTGACAGTCTCCACGGGCGCCTCTTTCTCGACCCACTCGTCCGACTCGTCCTGCTCCTGGTCCACTTTGCGCTTCTGTTGCTTGTGTTTCTTTTTGCTTGATCTGTGTTTGCTTTCTTTCTCCTTCTCTTTCCCACTTGTCGCCTGATCTTTCCCTTTCGCCATCCTCCTCGATCGTTGGTTGTTGTCAAATCCAAAGTTTCATGTTTTTCTTTTCCACTTGCGACCCTCACTTCCTGTGAAATCCCCCGGGGGGTTCGCCGCATACACCGCGGGTGCACCCCAACGTTCTCAGATCGTCGAGGTTCAGGTTCACAGAACGTTCCTTGGGAACACCCGCCCGTCTGGTTGGGTCTATGGAAAAAGGTTCTGAAAACGCAATGTCAAAACAATGAGAAAGCGATTCTACACCACTCCACAGCTGGTCAACCAATGATCTCAAAACAGAAAGGGGCCTGAACGCTTTCAGAACTCAGCAAAGGTTCTGACGACCCATTGTCACATTGACAGGAAATTGTTCCTACAACAGGCACATAAACGATTTGATAACACTTGCTTCATTTCGTTTTCATACCGCAGGAGCAATTGCTTGAAAAGCGTTCCTCTGCCGTCCTCAGACTAATCTCACTCCCCCACAAAAGGTCCTGCAGGGCTCTTGGGCAGGTTCCCCTGTTGATAAAAATGTCTACCGTTTGTTTGCTAAACCGTGTAATTAGCTCCAACAACTGTGTAGCTAGCTCTGCACATATACGAGATCCAATAAAAACAATAGGTGAAAAAGAGACAATATGAAAGGAAAGTGGTGAAAGATAAAAAAGGTTATAGAAATAAAAAGGAACACATAAAGAAGAAGGGGTTGCATAGAAAGATTGATTTGAAACCAAACTAGAGTGGAGGGAGAGGGAAGGAGGGCTATGTAGTGTCCCTGTTGTTTTCCAAGCATTAAGCAGTGACCCTTTCAAGTATTTTTCCCTCATCTGGTAGTCCCTGATCCTCGGTTGCCACGTTAGCCAATGATCACTTTCCGTTCCAAAGTTGAATGTCCTTCTCATACACAAGTTGAGCAAACGCTACATTGTATATCTTGTTTTTTTGGTTCCGTGCCTCAAGGTCCTCATCAATAAGATCCCAGAACGACGCAGGAGCTCCATCGGTCCCAGATGCACGTCGGTGTTGGTGAACATTGATCATCAGGCCGAGATAAGCTATACGCGCCTGTGCAAGCTTAGTCATCAGTGGGCTTTCCATTATCTGCTTTTTGTTGGCATCACTGAACTGAGGGTGGAAGCTGCTGTAGGCCTTAGTTATGATGGTGGAAAGGGCAGAAACCATTGTCAGGGGGTGGTAAAAGAAAGACCAGTCTTCAGGATTGTGGCAAGAGCGTTCTTTTCACTTTTGACAGTGGTTCCAATGAGTTTATCGAGTTGTTGAACTGATTGGGCATCAGGATAGCGGGGTGGTAAGTAAGATCCTCGGAAATGATCTGGTTTCTGATTGATGAGGGCCTAAATCAACTTGACCTTCAGTCTCCAAAGCCAAACACCATGTCACACAAATCCACACCTTGATTAATGCAAATGGGGACTTCTGCACGTTGTTACGGTGTAAAGCTCAAAAGTGTCAGTGAAGAACTTTTGCTGAGTGCGGAACGGGATGATGTGAGGATGACTCTGCCGTTCCTATACTAGACACTAAAACAAGACCCCCCAATCTATGATTGGCAGGCTTTAATTCAAGTGATAGTAAGTGTATCCAAGATACTTCAGATAGTATAGCAAGTATAGGTGACTATGGATGTGTTGAGTGTTAAGTGTATGTGATGATGATGATGATGTATATATGAGATGAGTATGTGATGCTGCTGATGATGTTGTTGAGGGTAGGTGATGATGATAAGGTGTTAAGCTAATGGGGTCTGGGAGCTGACGCTACTACCAAGGATGGATGATGATGATGATTGGTATAAGTGTAGATGACTTATATAAGAGGATGGAGTGTAGTGCTAATGAGGTGTGGGAGCTGACGCTACAACCAGGGATGGAACCCGCTACCTGATGGTAAGGGGTTATATGTGAGAGAGAGGTAGTTGTTGAGTAAAGGTTGGGTATCCTAGTTGGGTAAGGGTCTGGTTATGTAAGGTTTACTTAGGCAGTCTTAGACCAAAGAAGGTTTCAGGGTAGTAATAAGATATGTAATTGCTAATGTATAGATGATGGTTGATGGATGATGAAACCTCAATGGAGAAGTGACCAGTAGTAGACTATAGGGGATAGTAAGACTAATATCAGGTATATAAGGGTATTGGATGAGTGAGGTGCTGATATATTTGTGGGGACAAAATCTGGTGAGGAAGGGGGGAAAAACACCTGGAGGAGAGCCTCTTAAATAGACAAAAGTGAGGGATTTTAGCTCCAAGGTGAGTACAACTGGGCCCTGCCTTTGGGTCTTGTGACTGGAAAGAAACTGGTAAATACAAGAATCCCCTAGAATACAAGCTATAAATGAATGCATAAGAAGTTTGATGAGACCCATACTCCCATAAGTATAAAAGAACTGTCCGGAAGAAAAGAATATGTGTGAAATCCAGGAAACATGATAACTATAAACTATGTGTTTAGAATAAGATGTGTTGAGAAGGATGATGCTTCAGGAAGAAAGAACCTTCAAGAAGTATAGACTTAAGATGTATGGGCTATCAGAGAATATAAGTAAAGGAATATAAGAGAAAATAAGAAATCCCCATGTGTTATGGGTTGTCACTAGTGTTACATGTCTGCTGTTGTTACATAATGTTATACATATTGAGTTGACCATAACTTCCCATCCAGTAGTGTAATGAGGTTCCCGTGAGTTGTAACTGAGGGAAGTTGTACCTGTAGAGTCTGATTCTGGAGTTGATTCTGAGAAGTAATGAGTGGATATAAGAGAAAAAGAGGAAATTCTGAAAGAAATATAGAGAAATATAGAAAAAGAAAAAAACTAATTTTTTTTTTGGCATGTTAAGAATACCACAACGGCGGGCTGCTTTGCGGCCATAAGCTTCCAGGTCCTCTCGGAGTAACATTTGTTGGATTTCAGTTTGGAGGAACGTTTTGAATGTAGCACTGAACTCAAAAGGGCCCATTGGAACATCAGGGGATACTGGATTGATGCTGTTTGATGGTCGTGGGGCCAGAGTGCGGACCAATATTGCCATCATGGTCACGGTTATGGGCCATTGTTCCTCCTCGGGTATCTGCATGTTACATAAAATACACATTTGGAGACTTGATACAAAAATGGGCTTCAATATATTAACTTACACTATACAGATCCTGTAATCCATCACCAAGCTCGTTAGGGACCTCGGTATTTGGCTAAATGGATTGAAGTCGCCTCACGATTGACTCAATTGAAGAGGGGGGGTCAGTTTGTCTGGTTTCTACAGATGATAATGAACTGTTGATAGAACCTGTCGGAGGATCTGATCGCTCAGTCATACCACCGATGCTTGCACTTGATGGTGATGTGGGACGGTTCTCAGTGGCTTTGTATCTGCTTCTGTTATGTGCGGGTGTGGAAACCTGGCGTGATGAATGTCTAATCGGCCCGACATGACTGGGTATGCTGGCCGCCATCTCGATCTCTGGCCCTGACATGGCAGGGCGGACCATGCTATCACGATTCCCTGTTTTTTGAAGTTTGTGATGAAACAGATGATGAAACTCAGCCACAGGCTTGTTTTTGATGATAAGAGGGAATTACCGGAGTCATTCGGAGAAATAAGCAGAGGATTGATTGTTTCATTGTTGTTTTCATTTGTTCTTAAGGTGGGTCGATAACTGGAGGGCAAGGTACTCCATCCTTCAAGTGTTGGCAAGGAGGGTACTTTGGTGGAAGAGAAAAAATTGGGATCATCCTGCTGAGACATTTGATTGGGTGGTTTATGCGAGAAAGAGGGAGTGATGACGTGGAACTTGGAACTGGTTTTGGATCATGGAACAGGTTTTATACTGTGCCTGCTGCGGAAAAGCTGCGTGTATAACGTCATCCAACTTTGGGCACACACCTTTTTTTAAATTTTCTTGACAAGTCACAACAGTACCCTGGAAAATGATTTGATTTTTTGCCCCTGGACAATGATCTGATTCAAAAAATTCCCGTATTCATTTCACCACTATCTTCACTTCTAAAATTTTTTCCATCTATTTTGTGCATGTTACTTACTCCTATATTAGACAACACCTCGTGAAGATTATTCCTCTTAGAATAAACTGAAACTACTCCATTTTAATCTCTCCAAGTTCTGCATCTTACTAAGTAAAATTCCAGGGGCTTCCTCAAGCACACATTCCACTATCATCCCCTCTCCTTTTCCATCATGGATGGCCCCCAAATCCCTGGTTAGTCTTGTTGGTTTGCATATCATATATGTGTTGTTCATTTCCTCATTTGGGTCATTTCACAGGGTTTGCAACTATTGGTGACCCCATTACAGGCTAAAAGTTCAAATGTATAATTTGCTGGGGAAAGCCATGTGATAGCTCCTATATTCCAAAGCACTTGAAATTAACCAGTCACCTGGAAAAGTCTAAAGAAAGGGAGGCATTCAATAAGTTATTATCTGCTAACTTTAATCCAGCAACATCAAATTGGGGATTAAGGGGCAATTTAAATGCTGCCAGTGATCATCCTGATCAAATGGATTTGGATGCTCCTCATGATATAACTTGGTATAATGACCCCATAGACACCCATTCTGAAGAATTACCTCCTGAAAACAACATCAATAATCCTTCTGCTTGGAATTTGAGCAAAAATGACACTCAAAGTGATTGTGATAATTCTTCTTTTCCATTTACTGCCATCCAAAACATATCTCACTGGTTAGCAGAGGCTATGCTTTCAGGTTTTCCTGAAGAAGAAGGCACCAGTGATTCAGAGTCTGAATCTGATTCAGGGAGTGATGCGGACAAGAGATTGGCTGATGTGAATTGGTTTCCATTCAAGAAGATGAAGGTGAGATTTCATACTAAATTTGATTGATTTCACTGTCAAGCTGTGCTATTTGATCATATCTAATGACTTCTTCATTTTTCCTGAGCAGTATCTTGTGGCTTCACTAATCCTGGGCCATTTGCACCATTTGATGTCGCGGTCAATGTATCGTCAGATATGTTTGAGTCTGACCTTGTTCAAGATGTGAGCCTGAGTCTCTACAGTGACAGCAGGACACAAGGTTGGGGGGACACTAGTTGAATTCCAAAGGATAAGGAAGAACAACCAGAAGGAAGGAAAAGGGAAAGAATAAAGAAAGAAGATAAGATAGAAGTCTTTATAGACTGATTTAAGCTTTTCAATCCTTTGAAGGAGATGGGTTTAAGCGGAGCAAACTCTACGCCTCCTCTCTTGAAGAAACAGAGAGGGTACAGTCAGAGACTGCCTTGATTTTTAATGCCAACAGAAACTGGCAAAGGTTATTTATCAGGAAACCTATGTGGATTTAAGCTGCAGTCCACAGAAGCAATAAAGAAGAATGTTTATGAAGCTTTTATTGATTATTTGATGTCTTTATTGGTTTGATTCTTTATGGGAGAAGAGAAGAAGAAGGTAAAGGTTAAGAGGAATGAGGAATGATAAGATCAAAGCTCAAGAAGAACTTTGAAGAAGGAGAAGTTGGAAAAACTGCTTACTATTCAATCAGATGACACCAAATGACCACGACAACATAGGGAAATGATGGGACCTGTGTGATTGAGTAGTGAGGAGTGTTGATCCAAGTGTTCTGTGCTTCTTCTAAGTTGGTTGATGAGTGATGATGAAAATTTTCATCCAGCCAGTGGAGAAGTGGTTAACCTTGTTGATTGAAATGCATACATGCAATATAGTTTGAACTTAGAAAATGATTAGATGTTATGTGAACTTCCTGGTTAATTACTTCACTCTTATATTACTTCACACTTATACACAACAAAGTATGGATATTATAATATGGAAATATTCATATTGAAGAGAGGAATAAGAAGATAACATTGTTGAAGCCTTTTGGGGAACTGTGTTGTCTCTAAGGCTGACATTCCCTACCACCAAAAGAGGCTATATTCTACCAGAATATTGGTTAAATCACTCCTCAGTATTCTAAGAAATTTCTGACAATGGGGCCAGAGGGTTCATCCTCTCCATACTGATCCATGGACAGAACAAAGTGGTCATTCTCCCGTTGGTAGAATGTTTCTTCTGAATCAATCTTGGGGGAATTGTGATTATTTTCACCTGCTTGGTCACTGAGGTAAGAATGATCTAAGTTATTCATGCCCACTTGATTAATACTTTGTCTTCTCTTAGGGCATTCTCTAACATAGTGTCCTGGTTTTTTTTTGCAGTAGTTGCAGGTGTCTATGGATCTGGATGTCAAGTCAGCCGCATTTGAAGGTTTCTTGGTCTCAGCCTCTGTCTTGTTGGGGTCAACTTGGGTACTGGAGGGATTATCCCCATTGTGATGAATCAAATAGTTAGAAGGAAGGTATCTGGGTTTACTCATTGCTATATCAAGGACTTCCCCAATGATAATAACCATCTCCTCCAAACTCATTTGTTCAGCCTCCTTCTTGTACCTGCTTTTAATGGCATGCTCCAATCCTCCTGGACATTGCTTCAAAACCTTCTCAAAATTCAAGTACTCACTGCGTTCAGGTTGGAATACTCTCAGCCTTTCTCTTTGATTATTGAACCACTTATGTACTTTCTTATTATCCTTAGTAAAGTAGTCATTTTCAAATTCCTGTTGCATTTTCCATTTCCAATTATGAGTACCAAACTTGCTCCTGATGGTATTTTTCCACCATGCCCAAGTTTTCTTACTGTCACCGTCTCTTATGCCAATGTACCAATTCTTAGCAGTGTCTTCAAAAAGAGAATTCAATCTGCTGATAGCCATGTAATCTTCATCAATGTTCTTCAACCAAAGTTCATGATTGTACGGGAGTTCTCCTGAGACTTTCCCCCAATCATTAGTCTTAGGAATTGACTTCCACAATTCTTTTCTCATCTCTGAGTCTACATTCTCATGGGTGATGAAAGGGAAATCTTTCTCCCATTGAGGAGTGTCTTTGTTCACTGATTTATTGGTTCCAGGTTGCTTCTTTTGTTCAGGGGATTCATTTATCACAGGAGAACAAGGAGGGGGAGGTGGAGGGGGACAGCCTCCATTTCTAGCAAGTGGAGTACGTTGCTGCAGAGGATAACTGGTTTGCATTATAGAAGAACCAAAGCTAGGAGTGGGATTTTGGGGAGGCCGGTCATGCATCATGGGATTATTATGCACAGCCTGAGGGGGATCAAATTTCTGCAGATTATTAACAAGGAAATCTAATTTATTATTCATGGCATTAAATGATGAGTGGAAGTCACTCATCCTCCTTTTATTCTTTTCAAACCTTGCCTCTTCTTTGCCTTCAGCTTCAGAAATCTGTGATCTTATGTCAGTCAAACTGGAGTGTAACTTGTTTTCTAACATCTTAATAGAGTTTTTTATGTAAATCAAATCTGAGCTGGTCTCAGAATTCAAGCCAATCATAATGTCTTGAAGGCTGTCAAGTCTATCATAGATATATTCTTGAAGTTGTTAATTCCTGTTGGCGGGCAAAGGAAACTTACCCAAATGTTTGAAAACCTTTTCATATAAAGCAGGAACAACTTTGGAGGTTATAATTTCTCAAACAGAAGGATTGATAGTGGCACTCAATTTCACCACACAAGATTCTAATATGGTACCAGGAAAGGAGTCCATGGTACCTGACAATTCAGAAATGAAGTCAGAAAACCAGATTTTTAATTTCTCTTTGATGAGTAAGGGAGCATCATGACAAATTTCCCTTTTGATATTCTTAAGAAAGCATTCTTTAAGAGATTCATCAAAAACATGAGAAGGATTGGAATTGCCTTTTATGGAGGGAGGTTGAGGGGATGTTGGAAGGGAGCATTTTTCCTGTTGCCTTGATATCCTCTGCCTCCTCTGTTCTTCAGCACTTGCAGTAATTGGCTTATTGCTCTTTCTGCTCTCAGAAAAAGTGTGCTCATCTCCATCATGCTGGGTATGGGGTTGAGGAATCTCTGCCTGTTGTTCCTCCGGTATGTTGTTGGTTGTGGGAGTGAGGGCCCCGGTCTGGTGGAGTGAAACTTGGGTACGCGTGGATTGATTGTTCCAGCTGGGGTTGATATATTGGCTGGTCGCCATAATGTCCCTGGTCGTAGTGCTGACTTGTCTGCTGTTGGGACGGTGGTGCTACTTGTTGGTAGTGGTGGTGCTGTTTGGCTCGGCGTGGGTGTATCTGCGGCGCAGTTATGCTCTGAGTGGCTAGGTTCAGCTCGGCCTGGCGTCCAGTAGTGAGTCGCGCTGGTGCAGGTACTATCATCTGGGGCGGGGAAGGTGGTGAAGCCATTTGTTGGCTGGTCGTGGCCACGCGCATTGGGGTGTCGCGGTCCAGCTGAGTGCACGGTGCCGGGGAAGAGTGGTAGGTTGTTGGTTCTATAGCCAGACGTCTCTGGTGGTGAGTAGCCAAGGACGCTTTGTTTGACAGAGGTGGTATCTGACGGGGGGCTTGGTTCAATTGAGGCTGGATAGAGGGTGGGTGCATGTGTGATTCTTGATCTGTCCGATGCGTAGTAGCCACCTGGTATCAGGCAAGGGCTGTCCCCCCCACGGTGTTCTCGGGACAACTCGCTCTCCTCTCCGTTGCAGATTGGTAGGCGGGGGGCGGGAGCGCTCAATCAAGGAGAGTTGGCTCTGCTCTTGCACTCCAACATTCCGCTATCTCCACCATGTGGGGCTTGCCAAATGACACTTCCAAAGCGCTCAGGGACAAAATGGTGTGGAAGACGCCCAAAATCGTCACCGTTGGGTCTTGCTGTGGCAGAGCTTGGAACATCTTGCCAAGAACCATATGGTTCTGGACCTGGGTAGTCGACTCTCCCTCTCTGATTGAAGGCTGTGGAGTTGCCTCCTGCTTGGTCACCTGGAATTGCTGCCGTTCCACTGGCGCCGGAGCGGGAGTTGACCCAATTGATGCTAAAGCTATTGCCGCTGCGCGTGAGTTGACCTTTGATGGGGTCATTCCTCAATGGGTGTCGTACAGGGTTCACTCCATGCCCATGAAGTCCAGCTGATCTGACTCTTTGAACCCCATCAGGGGTGGCAAACTGTTCCCAAGCTCTACAAAGGCGCTCAAGCGCGGCAGGGCTAAATGAGTACTGTTCTCTGACTCCCGAGGAGGGTTTTTCAAAGCTCGGGCGGGCTCCCTGTTGACCAAGGTTGAGCTGGTTTTGGGCTATAGCGCCAGCTGAGGCTTTGAGCTCATCTGCGCCGTGTTGGGCGGGTTGTAGCTTGGCACGCTGCTGGTCTCTGGCGGCGGCGGCGACGGCGGCCGTTTTGGCGACAATTTGTTGCTCAAACCATAAGTCCTTGCCATTCCTAAGGTGGGAAGACATGGTGAATAGACTTAGGAAGAATATAAGATTAGAGGTAGGGATTAGGTCTCTCTCTGAGACACAAGGAGGGTAGAAAAAGGACAATGGCTACCGTACTTTCTGCAGGTTTTGCTAGAGGTTCTAGAGAAGAATAAGGTTTCTTAGGAGAATAAGGTTTCTTAGAAAAAGGAAGAAGGTTAAAGCGCTCAAAAAATGTTTTTGGCAGAGGTTCTAGAAGTAACACTTCAAAAGGAGGAGGATAAGAAAATTTCTGCAGCACTTCTAGCTGTTTTTCAATGAGAAGGAGGATTAGGAGGCCTTATGGAAAAAGTTTTGATTATTTTAATTTAATAGTTATGATTCTTTTCAGAATGAATATGATGAGAGGAGAGGTCTTTTTAAAGAGATATTTCCTGATGAGGCCCCCAATTGTGAGCCTGAGTCTCTACAGTGACAGCAGGACACAAGGTTGGGGGGACACTAGTTGAATTCCAAAGGATAAGGAAGAACAACCAGAAGGAAGGAAAAGGGAAAGAATAAAGAAAGAAGATAAGATAGAAGTCTTTATAGACTGATTTAAGCTTTTCAATCCTTTGAAGGAGATGGGTTTAAGTGGAGCAAACTCTACGCCTCCTCTCTTGAAGAAACAGAGAGGGTACAGTCAGAGACTGCCTTGATTTTTAATGCCAACAGAAACTGGCAAAGGTTATTTATCAGGAAACCTATGTGGATTTAAGCTGCAGTCCACAGAAGCAATAAAGAAGAATGTTTATGAAGCTTTTATTGATTATTTGATGTCTTTATTTGTTTGATTCTTTATGGGAGAAGAGAAGAAGAAGGTAAAGGTTAAGAGGAATGAGGAATGATAAGATCAAAGCTCAAGAAGAAATTTGAAGAAGGAGAAGTTGGAAAAACTGCTTACTATTCAATCAGATGACACCAAATGACCACGACGACGTAGGGAAATGATGGGACCTGTGTGATTGAGTAGTGAGGAGTGTTGATCCAAGTGTTCTGTGCTTCTTCTAAGTTGGTTGATGAGTGATGATGAAAATTTTCATCCAGCCAGTGGAGAAGTGGTTAACCTTGTTGATTGAAATGCATACATGCAATATAGTTTGAACTTAGAAAATGATTAGATGTTATGTGAACTTCCTGGTTAATTACTTCACTCTTATATTACTTCACACTTATACACAACAAAGTATGGATATTATAATATGGAAATATTCATATTGAAGAGAGGAATAAGAAGATAACATTGTTGAAGCCTTTTGGGAAACTGTGTTGTCTCTACGGCTGACACAAGATCTACCTTCCTCACTGGAGCACAATGAGAAGACAGAGAATGAATATCAGGAAGATGCTTAACATCAACATATTTGAAACTACTTCTGTTTTGCAGAACAATTGTTTTTCCCTCAGCTTGAGGGATCTTATAGCTCATGTAAGAATATCCTGCTTTACTATTCATTGGGAAGAGGGGGGTTTGGTTTTTGATTTATTGTTACCTGTGCTTGTTTTTTAGGAGCTTGCAAATCCATATGTCAACAGCCACTTAGAATTCTATCCACATGATCCACATGGGAAAAATGTTTATGCCTTACACCAAAGTGTCAAGTGGAGAGAAGAGTTATCACCAGCAGCTAGAGTTCAAATGGTGGCTTATGGTTCAAAACATTATTACATATATGAGCCAGTGACCTTGAAAGGACCAATGCAAGATATTGTGATACCAGTATTCTTCTACATGTCCAATAACACCCTATATGCCAAGCGCATCACTCCTAAATTTTTTTCCCTTACCCCCTTTGCAGCCTGGTGAGAAAAGTGGGTTGGCAGTCTTGATTCAAGAAGATATAACTTTCAATTCAATCAATTTGAATGCAATACCAGTATCTCAATTTGACTTGACATGCATGGAAATGTTTACTGCTGATGGCATGTATTTCCTTGACCATATAAGAAATCATCTTGTTGGTGAGTCATCCTTGCTAATTATGCTAGAATTGCTGATCATGATAGAATGCTGATCCAGGGATGTTCTTCAAGAAATAAGACATTTTGGTCCACCCAAAAGGATACAACTCCCAAACCCTTGGAGAATTAAAGCAAAGGGAAAGATAATACGACATGTTCCCATTGTGCTGTATGCAGATGACACCTCAGGCAACAAATCCAAACAATGGAACAAACATGTTTCTTTTTACGTCACTTTGGGTGGTTTACCCCCTTCACATTCAAACATGGAATATAACTGCCACTTCCTGACCACTTCAAATTTTGCTGGACCCCTGGAGTTAGCTGAACCAATTATTCAGGAGTTAAAGTTAGTAGTTTCATCATGGCTCAAACATTTATTGATTGGTTATTTTAAATGAAATTTAATTGCTCTTTCATACATGCATTTTATCTCTTATCATGTTTTTTCTCTCAATGTTTTATCAATAAAATTAGTCGCCTGACAACAGTTGGTAGTGTGGCCTATGACTGTGGATTAAAAGAAGAAGTCTTGTTCATATCGGTGGCTCTGTGCTTCCTTGGGGATTCACCTATGGCTGCTGAAGTTACAAATACTCCAAATCCTGGGCAGTCAAACAATCCATGTAGAGCATGTCATTTACGAACAGAAAGACAAGACGAAAAGAGCAACATTGAATACATCAAAGCTTTCTTTGGAGTAACTCAATTGCCAGATGCACAAAAGTGGGAAGAGACTGTGAAGAACACCAAGGAGATGTGGATAACTTTTCTTGAGAAGTCTAAGGATGCATATAATACTAAATCTACTTCATTTGGATTGAAAGACAAAATCTCATCCCAACTAATAGAACTTGTGAGCAGAAGTGTGGAAGAACTAGAAAGGATAATGTCTATCAGCAGTAAAACCAGACATAGAGTGCTCAACCCATTTATGGAACTTTTGGAGTTTGATGGTGGAAAGGACAGCCCAGTAGAAATCTTGCACGTCATTCTCCTAGGAATAGTAAAGGACTTGACAAATGACTTTTTGGGAAGTTTGAATCCACAAGATAAATTTGAGGTGGAGGCTTGTTTACAATCATTCAACATTGATGCTCTTAATTTGCCCCCAATACAAGCCAGTTACATGATCAAGCACTATGGAAGCTTTATAGGGAAAGATTATTGTCTTATTTTGCAAGTGGCACCTTTTGTTTTTTTCCCTTTGATGACAGAAGAGCAAAAGGATATATGGATTCCCCTTTGCCACATTGGAAGTATGGCTTTTCAGACTAAAATCAGTAGAATGGCCCCCTATATTGAAGAATTGAAAGTTCACATTAATGTTTTCTTGCACAATGTCTCCAAAATGTCAGCACAATGGGTTAACAAACCAAAATTCCATATGCTTTTGCACCTGCCTGATTCTATTGAGAGATTTGGTAATGCAAGTCTATTTGCCACTGAGAAGTTTGAAAGTTACAATAGCATCCTTTGCAACTCATCAATTCACTCTAATTGGCTCAGTCCAAGTCGTGACATTGCCGTTAGCTTCAGTAATTATCAGATCATGAGATTGATTTTATCAGGTGCTCATTTGTATAATCATTCAACTAAAGAATATTTCCAACCCTCAGCAAATGTAACAAAAATCTTCCAGGAGCAAAAAGACATGCAAAAGTCCTTGGGTTTCAACCCCAACATATCATTAAGAGGTACATACCCCAGGATACACACTAGAAAGGTCCCTGAAGTTGAGAAAGAAGAGATACCCATAGTGCTTCAGCAAGGACACAGACATTATGAGATCAGGCAGATTGCCAGTATCAAGTTGAACCAGAAGGAAATAATCAGAAAGGGAAGCTTTGTATTGGTGAATCATTTGAAATACAACAAAAAAATCAGATTATGTATGATGAGCATATATTGACATTTCATTCCATGCCCACCAGGAAACAAGCACAGGAAAAGAAAGAACACAGCTAGCTTGTGTAGCTTCAATGTGGGAAATAGTGGGGTTAGGCCGATTTTATGTGCTCATAGAGGAGTGCCAGCTAGGTGAATTTCAAATGGATTGTCACATGAGGACTCTCACTAAATCCCACCAAAAAAGATTTATCCCTGCCCCTGTAAGTACCAGAGCACACCTCTTGTTAAAAGCCTGAGAAACTGATACCTGAGAAATCCTTCCAATTTTTCATTCAGAGGATTGATTGCTGTCTCAATGTACAGCACAATTGTTTTGATGGAAAGTGCAGATCTGTTGAGACTTTCAAGAAAGCCAGAAGAAGACAGGAATCTGGTTCAATCACACGCCATATTGTTCACTCATCTATGAATAGCTATCTTCTGAACTGCTTCTCACATCATGCCCCAGAGACACACAGGAATCACTCCAATCTGATGGTTACACCTATATCTGAACAACAGATGTCTGAAGCGTTGGAGCATGGCCAAAATTTATGGCTCAAATCCAAGAAGAATGGCAATGCAAACAAGGACCCTGTGATAAATGAGGATTCCATTCCCAAATCAATTGTTGTCCACAATGACATAGCATGCCCAACAGACAGGGCATTCCCAATAAATCCTAGAGAAGAGCCAGGCAAGCCAAAAAATTGGGCAATTCCCAACAGGAAAGTTTCTGATCCTGGTGCCTATCCTTCATCAAGCCACCCAGCTTTAAATATGTCAAACATAAAACCAATAAATTCTAGATTTGTCCAAGATGTTTCATCTGTGTTAAAAGCCAATCAGCCAGCCATACCAGATGTGATCCATGAACTTCCAACATTTATAAAAGCACATATTCAAGGAATATATGACGTCAGGCCGGATGGACATTGTGGGTATCGGGCCATTGCAGCTATCTTGGGGAGAAATGAAGAAGATTTCATGCAAATTAGGAAGCAATTATACCAAGAAATACAAAACAGACGAGAATTTTACAAAATGGATTCCACAATTGATGATATTGAAGATATAGAAAATTCACTCATTGTCACCAGTTCACGCCCATGTTTAGATAATGAAAATAAGTGGATGACCATGCCAGCAATGGCAGCCCCAATTGCAAATGCATTCCAGACCCCTGTATTCTTCTTCACAGAATATTATTCACACACAGCCCTTCCCCACTTCTGTGGACCAAACAGAAACCCACCCATCATCATAGCTTATATTCATGGACTGAGACATTTTGTTGTTCTTCAATTTACAAACATTCACTTGTTTCCTGCACCCAGACCAACTCAAAACAGACACCCTCTACCCAGACATGAGAAGGACCATGAGTGGCTGGACATTTATGCTTCATGTTTTAATATGTTGGATTCCATGACACCTGCCACAGGGACCACCTTGGTTATTGATGATTAGGGATATGCAGCCAACAGTTGAGCAATATGTTTACAACCACTTACTTATTCACCATTCCCCCTTGGAACCCTGGAATCTGATAGGTTTTCCATCAATACCACTCTGAATACTGCTTTTATGCAGCCAAAACATGAGCAATCTTATCACACCCCTTGATTCACAATTTCAGTAATCAAATGAAGATTTATATATATGACTGATTTCTCAAATCCATCAATAACACATGAGCACTATATTTATGATAGAGAAATTACAACTTTTTTTTTGGCTTTACAAGTGGTTGATCAACATCTTTGTTATTTGTCAATCTTTTTTTTTTTTGGATAAGCAAGAGAATCTTGAAGAAGTTTAGCTTTATCACGAGGAACGCAATCTTTTTTGTCTTCACATTTTTGTAGTACTCATCTTTGATCAGTTGCAAAGCTCTTTGGGTTTTTGTGGGGAGCTGGACAGAGTAACCAAGTCAAGTATGTGAAGAAGAAATGGGAGTTGTAGAGGGTAAAGTAAGATGAGCAAAGTGTGTTGCCTTCCATGCACACTCAACAACACCTTGGAAACCTGAAAAATCAATACCAAACCTATGTTTAGGAAAGACAAATTTTCCACCAAATCCGTCCAGTGGGCCTTCAACCAATTGGCCAGTCGATTTGTTGATTGGTAGCCATGTGACAAAGGTGTAGGGTGATGAGTCTTGATCTCTGTGACATTGGTTTGCAAAGTTGTTGAGGGTGAAGGATAAGTGACAAGTGAATGCATCGGGATTGGTTATAAAATCAGGAGACAGGCCAGGAGCCTCCAAAGGTTGGAAGTGATCTTTGACTTTGTCAAAAAGAGGTTTTGAAAGGGCCTCAAAGCGTTCACCAATGAATCGATTGACCTCAGGTAGATGGGTTTGGAGATATTCCCAGCCTTTGCAATCACGAGATACCTTCTCTGCAATTCCGGTGATTCCAACAGTAGTCTTTGATTTGTATGCTTTATGCCAACCTAGACTGAAAAGATGGCCGGCGTATGCTGGACCATTCGAGTAGTTGGGATTCTGGAATTTGGATTGGGCAATTAGATGGTGGCTGAGATTTTGGAACCAGGCCATGAGTGAGCTGTCCATCTTGGCAAACGGGTAGAACTTGACTATGGCAACAATGTGTTTGCAACAGCTATCCGCGTAGGCTATGAAGCTTTTTTGGAACATACTTATGTTGATGTCGCGGTTCTTCCAGCAAACATGGGCCATGATTTGCTCCTGCCCAGCAAATTTGAGGTTGGTGTCCTTCCGGTGTTGAAGCTGTTGGGCTGATTTGAAAGCTCAATGACGAAGCTGCTTATTCAAGAGATTTTGTGGGGCGGGTTGAGGGCATGGAGCACATGTAGTGGGGGGATTGTTGATCAATGGCGACTGTCCAATTCTAAAGGGGAGTCCTGAGACAGCTGGTAATTGAGGGCATCAACGCTGGATGTCCTTAACGCACTCTAGAGGATCGTGGGCCTCTCCAGGACAGGATTTGCAAATGGGGGTTTCAAGTAAGCTGGATTAAGCGCCTTGGAGGTTGCACATTGTTTTGGGTTTGAGTGACCTGGTTTAACTAGTGCCAAAGATAAAAAACTGTCAGCATGGTATCAATGCCCCCATCAACTCTCCCTTAGTTCAACCATTCTGTCCATGCATCATAGAGGCCTTCACACTGGCAGTGACGTAGGGCATCTCAACCGGATGGTTCATACGCACACCAGTGGAGGCCTCCAGAGGAAAGTCATGGCAAAACAATATGACATTGGGAGGGATGGGGTTATATAGATAGAGAAATGACTTGACTTGACTTGAGATGGGCTCTTTAGAGATACCGTGTCAATGGGAGTTGGAGGAACGATGAGTGTAGATGGGGTATGATTGATACCGTTTTGATGAGTGGTAGAGGGTGAGATTTGATAAGCGGCAGCTTGTGAGGGACGAAGTTTGAGTTCTAATTCCTTTTGCTTTGGTTTGGTTGCTTCAGACTGATCCTGTTGATCATCGCCCCTGGGGTTGAAAAATGGATCCTTGCAAACAATTTTCTGGGGAGTGAGGAGTGTTTGATGTCAACACTGAAAGGGTTTCTTTTTTTTGGTGCATGATGTCAGGAGATGAAGAGAGTGACAGACCAGGAGGGCTTGTGCATCTTTGTAGATTACACTGTATTCTAGGTTATACTTTTTTGCGTTCTTGAAGACAAGTTTGAGATTGGAGAGTAGCTTATCCAAGGAGAGGTATGGATCGCGGGGAGAGTCAAGCTTGGATTTGATGTGATTGAGGGAGATGGGATGCTTGATGTATTGATAATAGTCGGGGTAATCGAGCGCGGATGGGAGATCCATGAAGGCAACAGAGCGCAGCCAGCCACTGTGAGTGAGGGTTTGGAAGGAGTCAGGCAGGGATGAGAAGGTAGAGACTTCAAACAGAGAAGAAAAAGGACATACTCAGAATCGGTTGAGTTGATGATGCGACACCAGAGTTGGAGTCCATGGTATCTGATTTGGTTGATCTGATCGGGTGTTTGCTTGATGTCCATTTTGGTAGGAGTACGAGGCTACTTTTGCATTGGCGAGGACAAACAGGTCTGTGGGGTGGTCAGCCGCACCAATCCAGGCACTGCGAGTCCGCCCCACCGCCCCTATGGCAAGGGCATCCGCCGCCCACTCCCTCCGATTGGCCCTGACATCTTTGCATACCCAAAAAACTCCCCACTCTGGTTTGCACTGAAGATTAGATACACGCACGCCCTCCAAACTCGTCTGGTACGCTTGGTCTAGCACCGGCTTGTTGTGTGTCTGCAAGACCCAGATGATCTGGTGGAGGATTTAAAGGGTACGTGAGATACGGGCTCATCATCTAATTACTACGACCAAATCTTATTGACACTCACTCCCATGTATGTACAGGCCAGCATTGTAGACACGGCTCCAATCTGGCGGATTTGGTTTCTCCCTCTGCTATCAGTGAGCCCCTGAATAGCAGCTACTCAGCGTATGATACTGCATCCCAATTACGACAATCAAGAAGAGCGCGCCCCAGATTCCAATGCTACCAAAAAGTTGCAAGTCAGAGGTAGCCTCATCAGCCTCTCAGACCGGTTAGATGACGAGTTCACCAAAAGCTTGCAAAATATTGACCCACACAAGGTCAGTCATTTCATCAATAAATAATAATAACAAAAAGCCCTATTTGCTTTTACTGATTTCGATGACACGCTTCACATCTAGCCCAATGCTGTAATTCAACCTCTCGAAGCTGCCGTGCCTGAGTTACCCTCTAAAATCTTTACCCCCACTTTGAGCGCCTCAGACTTGTCATCATACTCATCCTCGGAACTGATCCATTTGCTTTGCGCTTATCTTTACAAGACCAACAATTCCCTGCTTCAAACTTGTGCAGCGCTATGTAAAATATTCAAGTACGGTCTGCATGACAAATATTACCGCTCCTGTGACCTGCTGCTGATGTTACATCTCCAGGAATCAGTACATGGTGCAGACGATGGAACGCAAATTATGTACAACCGTACGGTTGTCCAACTGGGTCTATCTGCCTTCCGATTGGGCTTGATCAAGGAGAGTCAATCTATCTTGCTGGTCCCCTTGGCAGACACAATCTGAAAGTGGTATGAACAGCAAGTTGGAGGTAGGGACACAGCACGGGTTGGGATCTACAGCGGCCAACTACCCGCGACAAATGCGGTGGGGATTCCGGAGGCGACGCTGGTAGCCGAGCCAAGCGTGCAGCTGATGACGGTGCTGGAGCAGACGCAACGGAGCATGATACCTCCTCCTGGCTCATCCTCCTTGGCAACTCCGCAGTCGTCGCAGGTGGGACTGATGATGCCGAGCCACACGCAGTTCTCTTCCACCTCCTCCCCTGCCTCGTCCCGGCGCAACCCCAGCCTCACGAATGCACGCATTGGCGGTGTGTCCACCATGATGAACAATACGCTTGCAAGCAGACCCACCCTGCTCAATGGCCACACCGCCCATAGCAACATCTCCAAGCTACAGATCCTCCAGCAGCAGCAGCAACAGCAATGGCAGCAACAGCAACAGCAGCAAGTGACGTCGGCGCCGGTGAGCCAGCACCACCACCCGGCGCTACAAGCAGCCAAGGTGTCGATCCCTCCGTCAGGCAAGCAGACAGACCAACAGTGCCACCTGCAGCAGCTCCAAGTGTCCAAGCTGCTTGGCTCCACCTACACCCTCCTCCCCACCCACCATCATCTCTCCTCAAACCCCGCCCCCTCCGGTCCATCTTGGCACGGATTTTGATTTTATTTTCTCCCCTCTATCAATCTGTGTAGAGCAATTTGAAATGAAAACAGCTCTTGCTGCCCTTAATCCATAGTTGAATTATTTAGGGATCTTGGATGACCCATCCAACCATGCGGCCTACAAATTGATCACCCATGAGCTTGGCCAATTCATGCGTTTGGACGTCTCAGCAGTCTGGGCACTGCATCTATTTCCCAACCCAACCAGTATCGGAGGGGGTGGAAAAAACATGAGTCTATTTGGGCTTTTGGATCATTGCAAGACCAGCCAAGGGACTCAATTATTAGGCCGGTGGTTGAAGCAACCCCTTGTCAACCATCACAAAATTGAACAGCGACAAACTCTGGTGGGAGTCATGTTCAAGGACAGATTACTCCACCAAGCTCTGCAAGAAGATCACTTGAAAGCCATGCCCTACTTGACACGCATCTCTAAAAAGTTTATCCAAGGCGCCGGATCACTTGAGGATGTGGTTTGGGTCTATCAGGCTGTCGTCAAGCTCCCTGAAATATTAGAGGTTTTGGAAAAGCCAGATGGTTTTGAAAACAATCCAAAGGGAGAGGCTAAAGACCTCTTGAATGGGATCTATTGCGTGCCCTTCCAGGTACAATATCATAATCATCATGATTGATATGTCTCTTCTGTGTTTTGTATCAACAAATATCAGCAGTTAAATGAACAAAAAGCTTATGTGACTGGTTTGTGTATTTGATTAATTTGTAACAACATGTTTCTTTTATACTTGCAATCATTGAATCAGGGTACTGATGCAGCAGTTTTGATGTTCCGTCACAAACAATTCAACTATTACTAAGAAGGGGGAAGTAGAGCAAAAATGAGAAAAGGCTACCATTGATAAACATCACTCTGATCTTTTGCCTCATTTGAATGTTGTTTTGTCTACTTCGACAATATCAGAAGAGGAATCATCGACTGGGGTGGCCACACTTGATGGGACATCAGAGTTGGAGGAAGAGGAGGGTGCTGAGACAGTGTTGTTTTCATTGCCCTCAAACTCGGAGCCGGCATCCACAACCTCAGGAGACATGCAACCCTGGGTTTCAGTTTGCGTGCAATCAATAGGAGGTGAATTGCAGCAAGAGCCCTAGAAAGCCAATGAATGGTCACCACATGGTTCATAGTAGATAAAAGATCATTGATACTGACAAATATTTCCATGGCTGTGTGAGGTAATCCACACACTTGCTTGTGGCTCATCCCCAACTTGACAGTAATCTTGGTGGTAGCAGAGGCATCCATGACCAAGGACAGAAATTGATCAAAATATCCTGGATGGTCGTAAATGATGTGCTTGAATTCAATGCCAGAGGGCTCCTGAATGAAGTAGTACCAAAGAAGAGCCCCCTCATTGTCCGCATGTCGTGCGATTTTGTCAAGAGAGTATTGGTTGCTGGTGACATAAAGATTGTTGAAAATGAAGGACTTGAAGCTCTTGAATGTTGGCTGAATATCCTTGTGAACGACTTTGAAATCAATGAATCTGCCAGGACTTTGAGACTTGAGCTGGATTAAACGCCTCTGAGGAAAATCCATGTGGTGAACTCAAGCATAAAGCAGATAATCAAGATGTACTTCTTTCTTTTCTGGCATATTTTTTGATTGACTTGCAGGTGGGTTGCCCGCACTCAATGTGAATGAAAAATGTGTTGTTGATCAGCTGCATCAGTGATGAGTGCCGGAACACTTGTGTTTATGGGCGTCTTGATGACTGTGGGAACCCATGGTACGTTTGGAAAACACTGCCTGCATTTTGTGTTCTCCAATCAAATGTCCTTCCGGACTGGATGGTTCTCCAGTCGATTGGAGAACCACAGACTGATGTTTTGCTGAAACGTCTGAACAACTCATTTGATGGGCCGTTTGGAAAACGTTCCTTCGAATTTTTGTTCTCCAAACGATTGGCAATCCAATATGGTTTTCCAGTCGATTGGAGAACGAAATAGCAACGTTGGCCTAGAACGTTGGAGGAACTGTGGCATTTTCATGCCAGTGTGTTCCAGGAACGTTCAGTTAGGCTTGTTGCGTTGGCAAAACGGTCGCGGCTGCCAAACGTTCTGGGAACTCACCGAGGCAAAGCGAAGTGCACCCGTGGTGTACATCTCCCTCAGCACATACGGGGGAGATGTCTTCACGCAGTTTTTTTATTTCAAGACTTGATGATGATGAGATTTTGTAAACGAAAGGAAGGGAAGGATACACAAAGAGATTGCAGAAGGACTGATACAGCAGTACTACATGTGGAAAGAGAGTAGTACAACAAAACCTACAAACAAGACTGGGGGTGAAGCACACATATATTACATATACATATATAAAAGAAAGACGAAGCAGAAGAGGAAGCGAGAATTAAGCATCAAGGTCATAAATAGCCGCGCCAAAATCTCTGCAGGCAATAGCGTTGACTTTAATCTTCAAGTTATCCAAGATGTTTTTCCAATAGATGAAGGAGGGAAGATGGAGGATGGGGGAGAAGAGTATGAGCACGAGATCTTGCCACCACTGGATGATCTTGCCCAGCTTCTCAAAGTCTTGGCCCAGGCACTGTTGCAGAAGTGTATGGTGATTGGCGTTGGTAGGCGGGTCGATTAGGTCGATCAGGAACTTCTCGATGATGGCGAGGTCCCGGGGGTCGATTTCTACGAGCTGGACCTTCGTACTCATCTCTGCCCCCCCCCCACGATTCTCGTCTGACGGTAAGCAGGAGCAAGAGAGCATCCACTGCTCGATCAGCTCCAACACGTCTTCCAACTTGCTCAATCCCTTCTTGCCCTGCCCCGCCAAACAGGGCGGCTCAGGTAGGCTGATTTGGAGCACCTTGGCAGGCCGGTTAAAGTTCTTCCGCCACTTGATCCACCGGTCAGTCCGCTGTGTCACTTCTTGAAATCGGCGAGAGTGGGTCTGGTACTGGTTCCATACAGGTCCAGTTGGAACCCCCGAGTCAAGTTCCCCTGGAGCTCCCTGAAGAACTGCGCATCAATCTCCAGCGCTTCCAGCTGCTCGTCACTAATCTTGTTTGGCGTAGGAAGCAACTCACCAACTTCTTTTCTTCCTGATGTTGCTTGGTCTTGCTGGCCCTTGGAAGAGGTCTTGGACGGCTGATGTTTGGTGATCAGCTTGAAGGTCTTTCTGTGGATGAGTTTCTGGCTGGGGCCGATGTGGGCAACACGGTGGCTGATCTTAGACTTGGGACGCGACAGACGCAGGTCTCGAAAAGCGAGCTGCAGTCCGGCCAATCGATCTGTCTTCTGGGACGAGTCGGGGACTCCACGCTTGCCTTTTTTCCGCACAATCTCAACGCCTCGGGTGGTGAAGTTTGGTGGCGTGGGGGGCGGAAGACGTCGAGAAGATTGGCGCCGAGCATAGATCGCCTCAATAAGTTTACGGACTGAGGATGGCAGCTCTGCCAACATTTTCCAATCGACCTGACTGGCTGAAGGTAGATCAAATCGGTTGGGCGTTTCGTGCAGCTTGCCATCTGGTGTGAGAAGGTCGATAATCACTCGCTTGTCCGGGGGTTTGACTGTTTTGCTTTTTTCTCGAGATTTTTGATGAGTCGCAATAGATTTCAGGATGTGCGCCTTGAGCGGTGTAGGCAGGGCTTCAACCACCCCCAAATCAAGCTGGGAGGCGGGTGGAATAGCGAAAGGAGTGGAGCTAAGCACTCCGGGTGTTTTGAAGATCTTCTTAGATGTTGATCCCACAGGCGTGCGGTCTCCAGAGTTTGTGATTGCTGTATTACTCTTGTTGTTTTGAGGCCCTTGGCGCCGGGCTGGAGGTTCAATAGGCTTCGTAGTTTGGAACATTAACGTCGACTGTACTGGCGGTTTGTCGCCATGGATATTCTTCGAGAGCTTTTCAAGGCGATTGATTTGGATGCCAATCCCTCGCAAATCCTCCGGTGGAATTGCCATAGATTGAAGTAGCTTCCACGCTTCATTGCCGATAATGATCCCATCAGTTACACCGACACCACCGAGACCAGAGAGCTTGGTTGTTTTGCTCAAGTCGTCGCAGATCCCATGTCCCATATATTTTCTGGTTTCTACTGGGGCATTCAAGGCGCGTCGCATGATTTTCAGAGTGAGCTGCCGACCAGAAACTCCTACTTCGTGTAGGCGACGTGAAACCTCTAGACCCAACTGTTGCAGAAAA